>SJYW01008055.1:248879-263879 GCA_006410735.1 Raphicerus campestris | reverse complement strand
TATTGCTGAAGCCTGGCTTGGAGAATTTTGAGCATTAGTTTACTAGCATGTGAGATGAGTGCAATTGTGTGGTAGTTTGGGTATTCTTTGGTATTGCCTTTCTTTGGGATTGGAATTAAAACTGACCTTTTCCAGTCTGGTAGCCACTGTTGAGTTTTCCAAATTTGCCAGTATATTGAGTGCAGCACTTTCACAGCATCATCTTTGAGGATTTGAAGCAGCTCCACTGGAATTCCATCACCTCCACTAGCTTTGTTTGTAGTGATGCTTTCTAAAGCCCACTTGACTTCACATTCCAAGATGTCTGGCTCTAGATTAATGATAACATCATCATGATTATCTGGGTCATGAAGATCTTTTGCATGAAATGTTCCCTTGGTTTCTCTAATTTTCTTGAAGAGATTTCTAGTCTTTCCCATTCTGTTTGTGTTGATTGCTGAAGAAGGCTTTCTTATCTCTTCTTGCTATTCTTTGGAACTCTGCATTCAGATGCTTATATCTTTCCTTTTCTCCTTTGCTCTTCGCCTCTCTTCTTTTCACAGTAATTTGTAAGACCTCCCCAGACAGTCATTTTGCTTTTTTGCATTTTGTTTCCGTTGGGATGGTCTTGATCCCTGTCTCCTGTACAATGTCACAAACCTCATTCCATAGTTCATCATGCACGCTATCTATCAGATCTAGGCCCTTAAATCTATTTCTCACTTCCACTGTATAATCATAAGGGATTTTATGTAAGTCATACCTGAATGGTCTAGCGGTTTTCCCTGCTTTTAGACAGACTAAAATTTACAATCACAGAAAAATAACCAATCTGATTACACAGACCAAAGCCTTGTTTAACTCAGTGAGACTGAGCCAGCTATGTACAGCCACCCAAGGCAGACGGTTCATGGTAGCGAGTTCTGATAAAATGTGGTCCACTGGCAAAGGGAATGGCAAACCACTTCAGTATTCTTGCCTTGAGAACTCCATGAAGAGTATGAAAGGGCAAAAACATAAGATACTGAAAGATGAACTCCCCAGGTTGGCAGTGCCCAAAATGCTACTGGAGATCAACTCCAGAAAGAATGGAGGAATAACTCCAGAAAGAATGAAGAGACAGAGCCAAAGCAAAAACAACACCCATTTGTGGATATGACTGCTGATGGAAGTAAAATCAGATGTTGTAAAGAGTAATATTGCATAGGAAACTGGAAATTTTAGGAATCAGAGAACTAAAGTGGACTGGAATGGGTGAATTTAACTCAGATGGCCATTGTATCTACTACTATGGGCAGAAGAAATGGAGTAGCCATCATAGTCCACAAAAGAGCTTAGAATGCAGTACTTGGATGCAATCTCAAAAATGACAGGATGATCTCTGTTCATTTCCAAAGCAAGCTATTCAATATCATAGTAATATAAATCTCTGCCCTGACCAGTAATGCTGAAGAAGCTGAAGTTGAACTGTTCTATGAAGACCTACAAAACCTAGAACTAACACACCAAAAAAATTCCCTTTTTATTATAGGGAACTGAAATACAAAATAGGAAGTCAAGAAATACCTGGAATAATAGGCAACTTTTGCCTTCGGGTACAAAATGAAGCAGGGCAAAGGATAATAGAGTTTTGCCAAGAGAACACACTGGTCATAGGAAACACCCTCTTCTGACAACACAAGAGAAACCTTTACACATGGATATCACCAGATGGTCTATACCGAAATCAGTTGAATATATTCTTAGCAGCCAAAGATGGAGAAGCTCCATCAGCTCAGTTCAGTTCAGTTGCTCAGTCATATCCAACTGCGACCCCATGAATTGTAGCACACCAGGCCTCCTTGTCCATCACCAACTCCCAGAGTTAACCCAAACTCATGTCCATTGAGTCAGTGATGCCATCCAGCCATCTCATCCTGTCATCCCCTTCTCCTCCTGCCTCCAATCCCCCCCAACAGCATCAGAGTCTTTTCCAATGAGTCAACTCTTTGCGTGAGGTGGCCAAAATATTGGAGTTTCAGCTTTAGCATCATTCCTTCCAAAGAACACCCAGGACTGATCTCCTTTAGAATGGACTGGTTGGACCACCTTGCAGTCCAAGGGACTCTCAAGAGTCTTCTCTATCACCACAGTTCAAAAACATCAATTCTTCGGTGCTCAATTTTCTTCACAGTCCAACTTTCACATCCATACGTGACCACTGGGAAAACCATAGCCTTGACTAAACAGAACTTTGTTGGCAAAGTAATGTCTCTGCTTTTTAATATGCTATTTAGGTTGGTCATAACCTTCCTTCCAAGGAGTAAGGAGAAGTTCTATCAGTTAGCAAAAACAAAACCAGGAACAGACTGTGACTCAGATCATGAACTCCTGATTGCCAAATTCAAACTTAAATTGAAGAAAGTAGGAAACATAACTAGACCATTCAGATATGACCTAAATCAAAGCCCTATGATACAGTGGAATTGAGATATAAATTCAAAGGATTAGATCTGATAGAGTGCCTGAAGAACTATGGATGGTGGTTCATGACATTGTACAAGGGGCAGGGATCAAGATCATCCCCCAGAAAAAAGAAATGCAAAAAAGCAAAATGGTTGTTGGAGGAGGCCTTACAAATAGCTGTGAAAGGAAGAAGAGCAAAAGGCAAAGGAGAAAAGGAAAGATATAACCATTTGAATGCAGAGTTCCAAAGAACAGCAGGGAGAGATAAGAAAGCCTTCCTCAGTGATCAGTGCAAAGAAATAGAGGAAAACCATAGAGTGGTAAAGTTTAGAGATCTTGTCAGAAAATTAGAGATACCAAGGGAATATTTCATGCAAAGATGGGCACAATAAAAGACAGAAATGTTATGGACCTAACAGAAGCAGAAGATATCAAGAAGATTTGGCAAGAATAAACAGACGAACTACACACACAAAAAAAAGATCTTCAAGACTCAGATAACCACAAGGGTATGATCACTCACCTAGAGCCAGACATCCTAGAATGCAAACTCAAGTGGGCTTTCAGAGGCATCATTACAAACAAAGCTAGTGGAGGTGATGGCATTTCAGTTGAGCTAATTCAAATCCTAAAAGATGATGCCGTGAAAGTGCTGCACTCAATATTCCAGCAAATTTGGAAAACTCAGCAGTGGCCACAGGACTGGAAAAGGTCAGTTTCCATTCCAGTCCCAAATAAAAGCAATGCCAAAGAATGCTCAAACTACTACACAATTGCACTCATCTCACACACTAGCAAAGTGATGCTCAAAATTATCCAAGCCAGGCTTGGAGAACCATGAACTTCCAGATGTTCAAGTTGGATTTAGAAAATGCAGAGGAACCAGAGATCAAATTGCCAGAGTTCCAGAAAAAAAAAAACAAAACAAAACAAAAAACCACCCACTTCTGCTTTATTAACTATGCCACAGCCTTGGACTGTGTGGACCACAACAAACTGTGGAAAAATTTTCAAGAGATGGAGATACCGGACCACCCAACCTGCCTCTTGAGAAATTTGTATGCAGGTCAGGAACAACAGTTATAATAGATATGGAATAACAGACTGGTTCCAAATCAGGAAAGGAGTATGTCAATGCTATATATTGTCACCCTGCTTATTTAACTTATATGACATGAGAAACACTGGGCTGGATGAAGCTGAAGCTGAAATCAAGATTGCTGGAAGAAATATCATTAACCTCAGATATGCAGATGACACCACCCATACGGCAGAAAGCGAAGAAGAACTAAAGAGCCTCTTGATGAAAGCGAAAAAAGAGGGAAAAACTTGACTTAAAACTCAACATTCAGAAAACGATGATATGGCATCTGGTCTCATCACTTCTTAGCAAAGGATGGGAAAAGAATGGAAATAATGACAGACTTTATTTTTGGCGGGCCAAAATCACTGTATATGGTGACTGTAGGCATGAAAGTAAAAGATGCTTTTTCCTTGGAAGAAATGCTATGACCAAACTAGACAGCATTTTAAGAAGCAGAGACGTTACTTTGCCAACAAAGATCCATCTAGTCAAAGCTATGGCTTTTCAGTAGTCATGTATGGAAGAGAGATTTGGACTATAAAGAGAGCTGAGCGCCAAAGAATTGATGCTTTTGAATTGTGGTGTTGGAGAAGACTCTTGAGAGTCCCTTGGACTGCAAGGCGATCCAAGAAGTCCATCCTAAAGTAAGTCAATTCTAAATACTCATTGGAAGTATTGATGCTGAAGCTGAAACTCCAATACTTTGGCCACCTGATGCAAAAAAGTGACTCATTTGAAAAGACCCTGATGCTAGGAAAGATTGATGGTGGGAGGAGAGGGGGAAGACAGAGGAGATGTTTGGATGGCTTCACCACCTCAGAGTACATGAGTCTGAGTAAACTCCATGAGTTGGTGATGGAGAGGAAGCTCTGGCATGCTACAATCCATCAGGCTGCAAAGAGTGGGACACAACTGAGCAACTGAACTGAACTGAACCTGAAACTTAGAAGAGAAATCAACTGGAATTACAGATTTTCAAGTCATCAGTATATAAATTGAAGTCACGAGAGTAAATGAGCTCGTCCAGAGAGAAGATGGAAAATAAAGCAGAAAATATACTAAGATCAGATCCCACAGTAATATTCGCACTAAGCAAGCAGTTTCTATGCAGAGGCTGCAAAAGAGGCGGAGGTGTTTGTGGAGAAACGAGCTAGTGTAGTATCAAAGGAGCCAAGGAAATATGGAGGACAGGGACAATGGTGCTGTGTGATGATGGGATTCTGCTGGGATAAGAACCAACAGGTGCTGGTCAGGCCTGCAGTGAAGAATCCACTTCAATCCCTGGCAGCAGTTTGAGTAGAGAGATGGGGCTGGAGGTCCTTGCTGAGTACGTGGGAGGAGATGGGATGCATATAGTGAGTACAGAGAAGTCTAAGAGTCTGACCACAAAAGATGATATTGACGAGATAGTATAAATATGTGTGATTGGAACAGATTTTCTTTTTTTTTTAAGTAAGCGTATGTTAACATGCTGAGAGGAAGGAGTCAGAAGTGGGGGGAAAGGATGATAACACAGCTCTATTCCTGAAAGTAAACAGAGAGGTTAGAATTCAGAGGAGGAAACCTCTTCTGCTCAGGCAGGCTGGAGGAAGGGTGGATTAAGAGGCTCTGCTCTAGATATTTTTGTGGTGGGTGCAGGAAGTTTGGAAAATTCCGAGTGAGTGGATTCTGTTTTCTTAGTGAAAAAAGCTGTCTGCTGGGAAAGGAGGTAAGATGAAGAGGGGCCTTTAGAAGTTTGCTAAGACCTTTGTGGAAAGTTGGAAAAGACATTTTAGGGAATTACAGAAGTCCTATTCTCTCAATTTAGGTTGGAGACCGTAAGTTTGAGTGGTAACCATTTATTCAGTTTTCTGTTATTTTCTCAAATAATACTTAGTAATATAGTTGCAAAGGTCAAACAGCAGACATAGAAGTGATTTAGGATTGGAGTTTTGTCGAGTGGGTGTGAATAATGGAGAGAATGGTAATGAAGATGAAATTTCAGGAAAACAATTTTTTTTTCATCCAAGGGATGACCTTGGAGTCCAAGAAAGACAGAAAAGAGAATAAATGTACAGTTTTACTATTTTACAGATAGATAGAAATGGCATAAGTGGTCTTGGTCTATCAATAGGATGGATCTCTGGGCTCCCTGGGTAGGTAATACCTGGCACTTTGAAGGCAGGTGGGAATGGCTGTCCAAGACAAAACTGGTTTGGATGTTCCAGTTCTGAGGGAGCACCATCACTTTCTCTCAAGATTTCTCATTATATCAACCGTAAGGTTTTTTTTTCCTTTATAATAATTCAAAAAATTTTTTTTCTTGATCATGTAAGAGACAAGTTTGCTATTGCAAATTAAAAAAAAATATTTTGATAATCTCTGCTCCAAAGAAAATTAGACTCTGATTTATTATCTGTCCATCTTTCACTATGACTGAGTGCTCATTTGGCTCTAAACACTGCACTAAGAGACTAGAAATGGTGACTATGGGCACGTCCTCTGCCCTTGAAGTCACTGTTGACAGTGACATATGGCTGCTGTTCTTGGGTTTCCCTTTGTAACATTACATTTTCCAAATGCCTTATCACTCTACAGCACCCTCCCTCCACATGCCGTCATCTTGCCTATCTCTCTACATGACAGCATATGTTTTCTGCTATTTTATTACAAAACTTAAAGTTATAATTCTTTAGTTTAGTTCAGTCATATCATATCCGACTCTTTGCAACCCCATGGACTGCAGCACACCAGGCTTCCCTGTCCACCACCAACTCCTGGAGTTTACCCAAACTCATGTCCATTGAGTTAGTGATGTCATCCAGCCATCTCATCCTCTGTCATCCCTTTCTCCTCCTGCCCTCAATTTTTCCCAGCATCAGGGTCTTTTCAAATGAGTCAGCTCTTCACATCAGGTGGCCAAAGTATTGGAGTTTCAGCTTCAACACCAATCCTTCCAATGAACACACAGGATTGGTATCCTTTAGGAAGGACTGGTTGGATCTCCTTGCAGTCCAAGGGACTCTCAAGAGTCTTTTCCAACACCACAGCTCAAAATTATCAATTCTTCAGTGCTCAGCTTTCTTTGACTCCAAAATTATTGCAGATAGTGACTGCAGTGATGAAATTAAAAAGCTCTTTCTCCTTGGAAGGAAAGTTATGACCAACCTAGACAGCATATTAAAAAGCAGAGACATTACTTTGCCAAGAAAGGTCTGTCTATTCAAGGCTACCGTTTTTTTTTTTTTTTTTCTTCCAGTAGTCATGTATGGATGCGAGAGTTGAACTGTAAAGAAAGCTGAGTGCTGAAGAATTGATGCTTTTGAACTGTGGTGTTGGAGAACACTCTTGAGAATCCCTTGGACCGCAAGGAGATCCATCCAGTCCATCCTAAAGGAAATCAATTCTGAATATTCATTGGAAGGACTGATGCTGAAGCTGAAACTCCAATACTTTGGCTTCCAGATGGGAAGAACTGACTCATTTGGAAAGACCCTGATGCTGGGAAAGATTGAAGGTGGAAAGAGAAGGGGAAGACAGAGGAGATGGTTGGACGGCATCACTGCCTCAGTGGACATGAGTTTGAGTAAACTCGTGAATTGGTGATGGACAGGGAGCACTGACGTCCTGCAGTCCATGGGGTTGCAAAGAGTGGGACACAACTGAGCGACTGAAGTGAACTGATAGATTATTTAGGAAGCCCAGATAGGTAATTGGCACTGCTAAACCACCTCAGTTAGCAGTTCAGTGGGGCATATTCCTCACAGTAGGCATAGAAGCCCATGCTCCGCACTGTTGCCAGCTGGGGAGATGATAAGTTAGAGTCTGTGATTAGAGTTTCATCTCCTGAATTGGCCTTGCAGCACAGAACTGTGGCCTGAGAGACAACTGCCAGGGACTTGTCTGAGGTGGAGTATAGAAAACACATGTTCCAGAGCAGAGCCACTGTGTTGTTACCTGTATCTACAGAAAGCACAGCTGACAACCTCTGTGCACACTAGTATCTGTACCCTTGAGATCCTTTATTGAGAAGACAAGAGATCTGAGATTCGGACCTATGTTTCATGTGAGGAGAGAGCAAATTAGCCAAGATGGCATGTTTAGGTTCTCTTGCCCCACAGTTTGTAAATAATGACTATATAATATCAGAGATCACTTGTAGCACTGTGCATGCACATCACGAGGGACTCTCTTGGTCACAAACTACTTTTCTGTAGGGGTATGCCAGCTCCACCTAAAAAGCAAAGGCATTTACCACTGTGTCACAGCTGTGTCTGTTGGGTCAGCTATGAGAGGAGAGAATATAGCTTGTCTACTGCTATGGCTACTGTGTCGACCAGGAGAGAATACTGTTATGACTGCTAAGTCACCTAGGAGAGACTAAATGTGTCTGCAGTTCCTACAGCTCCTTGAGTCTCCTTCCAGACTCTTAGCTCACACCTTGCCTACCCTGGGTTCAGCAAACATGCAGTGTGAACAGCGAGACAATTGATGTCTCCAGTAGGATGAAGAGCAATACATTTGGCCATTCCCAGGTGCAAGTAGTTTGGGATTCATCACCTTTCTCTACTAAGACTTCTTTTCTCTTGATGGCTATCAATACTGCCCTAACTTTTTCTGCAGTAGTCTTTCGAAGGACCACTGAGGTAGAGCATGTGATGGATACTGGAAATTGGAGAGGACTGTTGAAATCCTGAGCCTCAGGGAGGTGTAAGCCTGTGCCTAATGTGAGAGACTGACTGTCTAGAACTTCAGGTGAATCTTTAGTTAGCTTTGGGAGTATCCTATGGGCAATTAATTCTTCTGGTAAAAGGTACAATCTTTGGACAAGCTGAAAATAAGCTACATCATTGCAAGTTATTGTTAGGGCTTTGACAAAAGCAGCAATGTGATGCTAAGCAGTGGAAGGGCTGTTCCAGAAGGGAATCACCTTCCTGGAGACTGGGAAGCTGCTCTCACTGGACTAGGCAAGGCAGAGAGTGGATAATCTTCCTCAAGAAAGCTTGGAAGATTCCTGACTTTCAGGCCAATGACTTCCAGTTCCCTCCAATTTATACTTTATGTTCTATGACCCTATAAATAAGTTAGTCGGGCACACAGTTAAAGTGTTACTTTATACTATAATTTCCTATAAATATTTCCTTGATAATAGTGCACAAAAGAACTCAAAGTTTTCTTTAATCTAAATACAAATCTCACTGGGAACCACTAGGTTATAAGGAACCTTGTATTTTCATAGAGTTAAAAGGAAAAACAGATGTTACCCTGACAGCATAGTACTTTTTTTAAATTTATTTTTTTATTGAAAGATAATTGCTTTACAGAATTTTGTTTTCTGTCAAACCTCAGCATGAATCAGCCATAGGTATACATATATCCCCTCCCTTTTGAACCTCCTTCACATTCCCCTCCCCATCCAACCCCTCTAGATTGATACAGAGCCCCTGTTTAAGTTTCCTGAGCCATACGACAAATTCCAGTTGGCTATCTATTTTACACATGGTAATATAAGTTCCCATGTTACTCTTTCCATACATTTCACCCTCTCTTCCCCTCTCCTCATGTCCNCTTCACATTTCCCTCCCCATCCAACCCCTCTAGATTGATACAGAGCCCCTGTTTAAGTTTCCTGAGCCATACGACAAATTCCAGTTGGCTATCTATTTTACACATGGTAATATAAGTTCCCATGTTACTCTTTCCATACATTTCACCCTCTCTTCCCCTCTCCTCATGTCCATAAGTCTATTCTCTATGTCTGTTTCTCAATTGTTGCCCTGTAAATAAATTATTCAGTACCATTTTTATGGTTCTGTATATATGTGTTAGAATATGATATTTATCTTTCTCTTTCTGACTTACTTCACTCTGTATAGGTTCTAGGTTCATCCACCTCATTAAAACTGACTCAAATCTGTTCCTTTTTATGTCTGAGTAGTATTGCATTGTGTATATGTACCAGAACTTCTTTATCCATTCAATTGTTGATGGATGTCTAAGTTGCTTCTGTGTCCTAGCTATTGTAAATAGTGCTGCCATGAACAATAGGATACATATGTCTTTTGCAATTTTGGTATCCTTGGGGTATGTGCCTAGGAGTGGGATTGTTGAGTCATATGGTGGTTTTATTCCTAGTTTTTTAGGAATCTCCATACCATCTTCCATAGTGGATGTATCAATTTAGATTCCACCAACAGTGCAAGAGTGTCCCCTTTTCTCCACAGCCTTTCCAGCATTTATTGTTTGTAGACTTTTTGATGATGGCCATTCTGACCAGTCCAAGGTGATATCTCGTTGTTTTGATTTGCATTTGTCTAATAATGAGTGATGTAACGCAGGCATGGTAGCCAAGTGGTAAGGGATCAGTATCATAATAATGAGTGATATTGAGCATCTTTTCATGTGTTTGCTAGCAATCTGTATGTCTTCTTTGGAGAAATGTCGGTTTAGGTCTTTTCCCCACTTTTTGATTGGATTATTTGTTTTTCTGGTATTGAGTTGTATGAGCTGCTTGTATATTTTGGAAATTAATCCTTCATCCGTTTTTTCATTTGCTATTATTTTCTCCCATTCTGAGCGTTGTTTTTTCACCTTGCTTATACTTTCCTTTGCTGTGCAGAAGCTTTTAAGTTTAGTCAGGTTCCACTTGCTTCCTTTTGTTTTAATTTCCAGTATTACTCTAGGAGGTGAGTTGTAGAGGATTGTGCTTTGCTTTATGTCATGGAGTGTTCTGCCTATGTTTTCTTCTAAAAGTTTTATAGTTTCTGGTCTTACATTTAGATCTTTAATCCATTTTCAGTTTATCTCTGTGTACGGTCTTAGGAAGTGATCTAATTTCATTCTTTTACATGTAGCTGTCCAGTTTTCCCATCACCATTCATTGAAGAGGCTTTTTGCCCATTGTATATTCTTGCCTCCTTTGTCAAAAATAAGATATCCATAGGTGCATGGGTTTATTTCTGGGCTTTCTATTTTATTCCATTGGTCAACATTTCTTTTTTGGGTCAGTACCATATTGTCTTGATGACTGTAGCTTTGCAGTATAATCTGAAATCAAGAAGGTTGATCCCTGCAGCTCCGTTCTTCTTTCTTAAGACTGCTTTTGCTATTCAGGGTCTTTTTTTCCATATGAATTGTAGATTTTTTGTTCTAGTTCTGTTAAGAATGTCATTGGTAATTTGATAGGGATAGCACTGAATCTGTAGATTGCATTTTGTAGTACAGCCATTTTCAGAATATTGATTCTCCCTACCCAGTAACATGGAATATCTCTCCATCTGTTTATGTTGTCTTTGATTTCTTTCATCAGTGTCTTATAATTTTCTGTGTACAGTTCTTTTGTCTCCTTGGGTGAGTTTATTCCTAGATATTTAATTATTTTTGTTGCCATGGTGAAAGGGATTGATTCTTTAATTTCTCTTTCTGATTTTTTCAGTGTTGGTATATAGAAAGGCAAGTGATTTCTGTGTATTGTTTTTGCTTCCTGCAACTTTGCTAAATTCCCTGATTAGCTCTAGTAATTTTCTGATACTATCTTTAGGGTTTTCTATGTACAGTATTATATCATCTGCAAATAGTGAGAGCTTTACTTCTTCTTTTCTGATCCGGATTCCTTTTATTTCTTTTTCTTCTCTGATTGCTGTGCCTAGAACTTCCAGAACTATGTTGAATAGTAATGGTGAAAGTGCACACACTTGTATTGTTCCTGATCTCAGGGGGAATGCTTTCAGATTTTCACCATGGAGAATAATGTTTGTTGTAGGCTTATCATATATGGCCTTTCCTATGCTGAGGTAGGTTCTTCCTATACCTATTTTTTGAAGAGTTTTAATCATAACTGGATGCTGAATTTTGTCAAAGTTTTTTTTTTTTCTGCATCTACTGAGATTAATCTTTCTGTTTGTTCATATGGTGTTTCACTTTGATTGATTTGTGTATATTGTAGAATCCTTGCATCCCTGGAACAAATCCAACTTGATCATGGTGTATGAGCTTTTCAATGTGTTGCTGAATTCTGTTTGCTAAAATTTTGTTGAGGATTTTTGCATTTATGTTCATCAGTGATATTGGCCTGTAGTTTTCTAGAAAGAAATGTGTGGTAATTTGACAGGGATTTGACAATACACAAGTAATACACACAGGTAATTTGACAATACACAAGAATGTGTGTATTGTCTTTGTCTGATTTTCATATCAGGGTGATGGTGGCCTCATAGAATGAGTTTGGAAGTGTTTCTTCCTCTGCAAGTTTTTGAAAGAGTTTCAGAAGGATAGGCATTAGCTCTTCTTTAAATGTACTTCTGCAAAGCCATCTGGTCCTGGGCTTTTGTCTTTTTGGGAGATTTTTGATCACAGCTTCAATTTCAGTGCTTGAAATTGGATTGTTTGTAATTTATATTTCTTCCGGATTCAGTCTTGGAAGATTGAACTTTTCTAAGAGTCTGTCCATTTCTTCAAGTTTATCCCTTTTATTGCCATGTAATTGTTCACAATAGTTTCATAATCCTTTGTATTTCTGTATTGTCTCTTGCAACCTCTCCTTTTTCATTTCTAATTTTGTTGATTTAATTCTTCTCCTTTTTTTTTTTCTTAATGAGTCTGGCTAAAAGTTTGCCAATTTTGTTTATTTTCTCAAAGAACCAGCTTTTCATTTTATTAATCTTTGCTATTGTTTCTTTCATTTCTTTTTCATGTATTTCTGCTCTGATCTTTGCGATTTCTTTCCTCCTACTAATTTTGGTGTTTTTTTTTTTCTTCTTCTTCTTCTTTTCCCCATTGTTTTAGATGTAGAGTTAGGTTGTCTATTCAATGTTTCTCTTGTTTCCTGAGGTATGATTGTATTGCTATATACTTCCCTCTTACAACTGGTTTTGTTGCATTCCATAGGTTTTGAGTTGTGTTTTCATTGTTATTTGTTTCTAGAAATCTTTGGATTTCCCTTTTGATTTCTTCAGTAACCTGTTGGTTATTTAGAAATGTGTTGTTTAACCTCCATGTGTTTGTATTTCTTAGTGTTGTTTTTTTTTTTTAAACTGAATCTAGTCTTATAGCATTGTGATTAGGGAAGATGTTTGATATGATTTCAATTTTCTTAAACTTACTGAGGCTCAATTTGTGACCCAAGATGTGTTCTATCCTGGAGAATGTTCTATGTGCACTTGAGAAGAAGGTGCATTCTTCTCCATTTGGATTAATGTCCTGAAGATGTCAATGAAATCAGTCTCATATAATGTATCAAGACTTGTGTTTCCTTATTAACTTTCTGTTTTGATGATCTATCCACTAGTGTTAGTGGAGTGTTAACATCTCCTACTATTATTGTGTTACCATCAGTTTCTCCTTTTATGTCTGTTAGTGTTTGTCTTATATATTGAGGTGCTCCTATGTTGGGTGCATAGATATTTGCAATTGTATGTCTTCCTTTTGGACTGATTCCTTGATCATTATGTAGTGTCCTTCCATATCTCTTGTAATATTCTTATTTTAAGGTCTATTTTGTTTGATATGAGGATTGTTACTCCAGCTTTCTTTTCCTTCCCATTTGCATGGAATATATTTTTCCAGCCTCTCACATTCAGTCTATATGTGTCTTTAGATCTGAAATTGGTTTATTGTAGACATCATATATATATATATATACACACACACACATATATGGGTCTTGTTTTTGAATCCATTCAGCCAGTTTGTGTATTTTCGTTGGAGGCATTTAATCCATTTACATTTAAAGTAATTATTGATATATATGCTCCTATTGCCATTTTCTTAATTGTTTGGGGTTGATTTTGTAGATCTTTTTCTTCTCGTATTTCTTAACTATGTAATTCCCTTTAACATTTGTTATAAGACTGGTTTGGTGGTATGAATTCTCTTAACTTTTGCCTGTCTGAAAAGCTTTTTATTTCTCCATCAATTTTGACCAAGATCCTTGCCAGGTACAGTAATCCTGGTTGGTTGTAGATTTTTCCCTTTCAGTACTTTAAATATATCCTGCCATTCCTTTCTGGGCTGCAGAGTTTTTGCTGAACGATCAGCTGTTATGCATATGGGGTTTCCCTTGTACCTTCCTTGTGCTTCTCCCTTGCTGCTTTTAATATTTTTCTTTGTATTTAGTCTTTGTTAGTTTGATTAGTATGTGTCTTGATGTGTTTTTCTTTGAGTTTATCCTATACAGGACTATTTGTGCCTCTTGGACTTGACTATTTCCTTTTCCATGTTGGGGAAATTTTCAACTATAATCTCTTCAAAAATTTTCTCATACCTGTTATTTTTCTCTTCTTCTTCTCGGACCCCTATAATTCAAATGTTAGTGTATTTGATATTGTCCCAGAGATCTCTGAGAGTAGTTCTTATTCTGCTCTTCAGAAGTTATTCCACCATTTTATCTTGTTCGTTCGTTTTATCTGATTCGTTCTTGTTTCAGATGTTTTGCTATTGATTCCTTCTAGAGTATTTTTAATATCACTAACTGTGTTGTTTGTCTCTGTAGGTTTATTCTTTAATTTTCCTAGGTCTTTGTTAATTAATCATGCATTTTCTCCATTTTGTTTTCAAGGCTTTTGATCATCTTTACTATCATTCTGAATTCTTTCTGGGTAGTCTGCTTATTTCATCTTTATTTATTTGGATTTCTGTGTCTTTAGTTTTTTTCTTTAATTTGTGTTGTATTTCTCTGCCTTTTTGTCATTTTGTTTTTAAGTTATTGTGTTTCCAGCCTCCTTTTCCCAGGCCTCAAGGTTGAATTCTTTCTTCTTTTTGGTTTCTCCCCTGCTAAGGTTGGTCCAGTGGTTAGTGCAAGCTGTGTATAGGGTGGGATTTGTGCTGAGTTTTTTGTTCGCTTGTTTTTCCTCTGATGGGCAAGGCTGAATGAGATGGTAATCCTGTCTGCTGAATACTGGGTTTGTATTTCTGTTTTGTTTGTTGTTTATATGAGGTGTCCTACTTTTATAGGTGCTACTGGTGGTTGAGTGATGCCATGTTTTGTATTCAAGTGGTTTTCTTTGTGTGAGTTCTCACTGTCTGATGTTCCCTAGGGTTAGTTCTCTTGTAGTCTATGGTCTTGAAGTCAGTACTGCCACGCCAAAGGCACAGGGCTTGATCTCTGGTCAAGAATGAAGATTCCACAAGTGTCTTGTTATGGCATTAAGTGAAATTAAAACAAATACCCCCAAATTAGAAACCAAAGATGAGCCCCAGGCAAATGGAAGTTACAAAGTCAGGCAAATAATAATTAAAATAATGGAATATTCTCATATACATATACACCTATAACCAATGGTCTTGATCCCTATCTCCTGTACAATGTCATGAACCTCCATGCATAGTTCATCAGGCACTCTGTCTATCAGATCTAGTCCCTTAAATCTATTTCTCACTTTCACTGTATAATCATAAGGAATTTAATTTAGGTCATACCTGGATGGTCTAATGGTTTTCCCCACTTTCTTCAATTTAAGTCTGAATTTAGCAATAAGGAGTTCATGATCTGAGCCACAGTCAGCTCCTAGTCTTGT
>SJYW01008055.1:226212-246711 GCA_006410735.1 Raphicerus campestris | reverse complement strand
CTTCATCCTACCAAGTTTTGTGTGGTTCTATATATTCTTTTCCACTGGTCAGATACTCCTGCCTGCTCTCAGCTGGTGTTCTGCATGCACTTCTTTTTCAGAAGGTGTATTCCTGGAGTATCCAAGGAGAGAGATGTGCTCCATGTCCAACTACTCCTCTGCCATTTTGTTCTTTCAAGAACCATCAGTTCAGTTCAGTAGCTCAGTCGTGTCTGACTCTGCGACTCCATGAATCGCAGCATGCCAGGCCTCCCTGTTCATCACCATCTCTTGGAGTTCACTCAGACTCACGTCCATCGAGTCCGNTTTCTTGACCTCCTACTTTTGCATTCCAGTCCCCTATAATGAAAATGACATTTTTTTGGGGGGGTTAGTGCTAAAAGGTCCAAACCTAAATACAAATGTTTGCTGAAAGGATGTGTGGGTGACTCTTCAAACTGCTAGATGATCTAGGAAAGTTGGGAGTTCAAGAGGAAGCTTCAGCAAACTAAATGTTTGTTAACAGAGCAAAGGATAAATAAAATGTGGTACATATATACAATGGAATTTTACTCAGCCATAAAAATGAATGAAATTGAAACATTTGTAGATACATGCATGGACCTAGAGAGTGTCACACAGAGTAAAGTAAATCAGAAAGAGAAAATAAAATATTATATATTATTGCATATATGTGGACTCCAGAAAAAATGGTACTAATGAAACCTATTTGCAGTACAGGAATAAAGACACAGATGTAGAGATAAAACATGAACACCAAGTGGGAAGAAAGAAGTGTGGGATGAATTGGAAGACTGGGATTGACATATGTATATGATTATTACTATGTATAAAATATATAACTAATTATAACACTGTATAGCACATGAAGCTCTACTAAATACTCTGTGGTGACCTATATGGGAAGGTAATCCAAATAAGAGGGCATAAATGCATATGTGTAGATGATTCATTTTACTGTACAGTAGAAACTAACATTGTAAAGCAACTATACATCAATAAAAATTAATTTTTTAAAAAAGGAAGCTTCAGGAATATTTCCTTAAACCAGATCATGACCAGTCTGAAAAAGGAAACGACGGTGCTGCCATCAAGCATTAGAAGCTTCATTAATTCATTTCCTTACTCATTCATACATTCAAGAAGACATACTTGGACACCCACTGTGGCCAGGCAGTTTCAGGCTCTGAAGATTAACCAGGGTGTGCAACCACAGTTTGACCACTAATTGTCATAAGCCAACAGTCCTCTTTGACTGTCAGTGCTACCACTGCCAGTTCTCTGTCCATTCTCTTTGGACTCAGTCTTATGAAGCCATGGATGTGGCTGGCAAAGTCTTCAAGGGAAACTTAGAGACCAAACAGCTAGCATTTTTCTTCTTCTTTAAAGGGAGGTGTGTCTGCAATTCACCTGGACTCAACAACTGGAGGATCACCCAACTACAAAACAAGGTTTGGTTCCTGTTCCTATAAAATGAAAAGCAAACACCAGGAAATGTGTCACCACGTGATAGACAAGAAGGGGACTAAGCCTTGCAGGATGAGTGGTGGTGTCAGGTAGTGAAGGAGGCAGTAGGGGCAACTTTCTGTGCAGTGGAAAATACCCAAGTCAGACAGAGAGCACTGGGCCTTCAAATGGTTCAACTTATCTGCAGCATCATCAGCATCATCATTTTTAAACAATTACAAGTAAAACAAAGGATTTAATTGTGCCTTTATTTACTGCTTATCTGTCATTCTTTCTACATGCATGTCCAGAATTTCTGACCCTTATAATTATCTTTTTGCTTGAAGAACTTCTTTCAGCATTTCTTGTGATGATATCCCTCAGTGTTTAATTATCTGCTAAAACCTCTATTTTTACTTCACATTTAGAGATATGTTGTCATTTTTTTTCTTTCATCACTATATATTTTATTCTGTTCTTCTTGCTTGCTTGGTTTCTTATAAAAAGTCCACTGTAATTCTTGTCTTTGTTTCTCTATAGCTGAAACTGTATTCTCTGGCTTTCTTTAAGACTTTTTTCTTTGTCTTTGATTTTCTACAGTTCAAGTATAGTTTATGCCTGGGTATAATTTTATTTTTTAAATTTATCCTGCTCAGTGTTCTCTGAGCTTAACCATCTGATTAAACCTCAGTCTTTTGATGTCTATCGTCAATTTCTGAAAGTTCTCAGCCATTAATATGTCAAATATTTTTGACATATTAATATTCTCCTTCTCGCATCCCCATTATGATATGTTACACCTTCTTGAAATTGTCACACAATTCTTGGGTGTTCTGCTCTGTAGTTTTCTTTTTTTTTTTCCTCTCTTGGATGCTTCAGTTTGGGAAGTCTCTATTTTCCTGTCTTTAATTTCATTGATTCTGCCCTTGCTGTGTCAAGTTTACTCATAAGCCCATCAAACACATTTTTCATTTGTCTTACAATGAGTGTGATACCTAGCATTCTCTTTTGATTTATTTTCCTGGGATTTCCATCTCTTTGCAAACATTGCCCATCTATTAGTTCTTTTACTTGGGTACTTTTTTTCATTAGAGCCCTTAACAAACTTATCATAGTAAGTTAAAATTCTCTGTCTGATAACTTCAACATCTGTGTCATATATGAGCCCGGTTCTGATGATAGCTTGTATCTCTTCACTCTGTCTTTTGTTATTTGTTGCCTTTTAAATGACTTTTACAATTCTTGATTGAAAGCTGGATATGATGTATCAGGTTACAGGAATTTTTATAACAGGGCGAGAATTTAAGTTATAGGAATTGGGCCATGTTTAATGTTTGTTGTAGCTATAGTGTCAGAGACTACAAATCCCTCTGCTATCTCTGTTTATATCTCTCCTCTTGGTTTAGGGACTTATCTTTGTGCTATGCCTCTGAGTAAGTTTGTATTTTACAGTACTTTCATTCTGCAATGCACTATTATGCTGGAAGCTTGTTGGTTTGGCCATAAGATGTGAGGTTGGGGAATATTCTAATCATCACATGAAGTCTC
Source organism: Raphicerus campestris (assembly GCA_006410735.1). NCBI lineage: Eukaryota > Metazoa > Chordata > Mammalia > Artiodactyla > Bovidae > Raphicerus > Raphicerus campestris. Next base: position 243,717 of record SJYW01008055.1, on the reverse strand, counting down.
TGTTATTCCATGAGCCTGTTGCTCATTAGTGTGGCCTTTAAAAGTGTCTTTGATGCTCCATTTCCAATTTGTATCCTTAAATTTTGGTCCCCTATTGAGTATGTTTATTTATTTATTTATTTATTTTTTCCTAGGTGAGACAGAAAACCTAGAAGGGACTGGTTTGGGTTAGAATTCCACACCCTGGTCCACTGGATTCAGCTTTTGGTGTTATCCTCTGGTCATTCCTGTTCATCACATCCCCGGCCACCAGAGCCATAAGGGGGTCTTCTGGGTTTCTCCCTGAAAGGACCTAGTGAGGTTTCTGAAGGGACATCCTGGGACAATGATACCCCACACCTGGATTGTAAGGGCCACCTTCAGAATTTTCTATTAGTGTTCACTCAGCCATCAGCACTGTCATGATTACTAGTCAGGTAAGTATTTTGCCAGTTTTGTCAGTGACTTCTTGTCCAGGTAAACAGTCTTGGGTGCGCTATCTCTCTCTTGACCTTACAGATTTCAGGGTAGAATGTCTTATACCTTCGGATCTCTAATGGACCCAAGAAAAATTGTTGATTTCCAACTGGTCCATGTTTTTCCTGTTGTAAGGACTAAAGTAATGGCATCCAAGTTCTTTCCTTGTTGAGGCCTCTATGAAAAGTCCAGTTATCATCATTTTAACCAGAGGTATTTCACTGTAGAGGACTGAGTGAGGTATCTCCTAATGGAGTTGGCTGGAGTGAAGATAATCTACTTTTTCTGCTTTTCCCCTCAAGACTAGGGAAAGTCTCACCAGGACCATCATAGCTGACTTAAAGTAATCATACTAGTAGTCAGAAAAAACTGCACCTCTCAATTAATCCAGCATTAGGATTAAGAAGGAAACAGAACATTAGGAAGGAAACAGAACAGAGGCAGGAATTTGCCCTCAGCAACAGATGAATTGTCTCGAGATTTCCAGGGCAGTCATGGAAAGTGAGATGTTCCAGGTTTTGAAATCAGACAAGTTTAGATTATTAATAATAGCTGTTCCTTTCACTCTGTAGTTTTCCTTCATAGTCATAATTTCTTCATTTTTACCCAGAGGGTAACAGAATTTATAAGTTGCTGCAGGGATTAAATGAGGTCATCTAGTTAATGTCCTCAACCAGATCCTGCTGCCTGGTCAAGACTTGTTGATCTGAAGCCACTAGCATCTGACTGTGTCTTCTCTCCACTGGAGACGCCCCAGCCTGAGCATTTTAACCACTAGAGAATGGGGACACAGACACTTGACCCTGACATGGCCAATGCCTTCTGCTCTGCTCCTTGTGTTTTCTGAGTCTGTGACACAAACCTGGCACACAGCGGGTTAGCTCCAAGTTCAGGCAATTGTTTTACTTTCTTATTAGTAAAGGCAAAGTGAAGTTGCTCAGTCATGTCTGACTCTTAGCGACCCCATGGACTGCAGCCTACCAGGTTCCTCCAAAGCTCCTGTTAAATTACTAGCAGATAAAATGCCTNCTCTCTTGGATGCTTCAGTTTGGGAAGTCTCTATTTTCCTGTCTTTAATTTCATTGATTCTGCCCTTGCTGTGTCAAGTTTACTCATAAGCCCATCAAACACATTTTTCATTTGTCTTACAATGAGTGTGATACCTAGCATTCTCTTTTGATTTATTTTCCTGGGATTTCCATCTCTTTGCAAACATTGCCCATCTATTAGTTCTTTTACTTGGGTACTTTTTTTCATTAGAGCCCTTAACAAACTTATCATAGTAAGTTAAAATTCTCTGTCTGATAACTTCAACATCTGTGTCATATATGAGCCCGGTTCTGATGATAGCTTGTATCTCTTCACTCTGTCTTTTGTTATTTGTTGCCTTTTAAATGACTTTTACAATTCTTGATTGAAAGCTGGATATGATGTATCAGGTTACAGGAATTTTTATAACAGGGCGAGAATTTAAGTTATAGGAATTGGGCCATGTTTAATGTTTGTTGTAGCTATAGTGTCAGAGACTACAAATCCCTCTGCTATCTCTGTTTATATCTCTCCTCTTGGTTTAGGGACTTATCTTTGTGCTATGCCTCTGAGTAAGTTTGTGTTTTACAGTACTTTCATTCTGCAATGCACTATTATGCTGGAAGCTTGTTGGTTTGGCCATAAGATGTGAGGTTGGGGAATATTCTCATCATCACATGAAGTCTCTGTTATTCCATGAGCCTGTTGCTCATTAGTGTGGCCTTTAAAAGTGTCTTTGATGCTCCATTTCCAATTTGTATCCTTAAATTTTGGTCCCCTATTGAGTATGTTTATTTATTTATTTATTTATTTTTTCCTAGGTGAGACAGAAAACCTAGAAGGGACTGGTTTGGGTTAGAATTCCACACCCTGGTCCACTGGATTCAGCTTTTGGTGTTATCCTCTGGTCATTCCTGTTCATCACATCCCCGGCCACCAGAGCCATAAGGGGGTCTTCTGGGTTTCTCCCTGAAAGGACCTAGTGAGGTTTCTGAAGGGACATCCTGGGACAATGATACCCCACACCTGGATTGTAAGGGCCACCTTCAGAATTTTCTATTAGTGTTCACTCAGCCATCAGCACTGTCATGATTACTAGTCAGGTAAGTATTTTGCCAGTTTTGTCAGTGACTTCTTGTCCAGGTAAACAGTCTTGGGTGCGCTATCTCTCTCTTGACCTTACAGATTTCAGGGTAGAATGTCTTATACCTTCGGATCTCTAATGGACCCAAGAAAAATTGTTGATTTCCAACTGGTCCATGTTTTTCCTGTTGTAAGGACTAAAGTAATGGCATCCAAGTTCTTTCCTTGTTGAGGCCTCTATGAAAAGTCCAGTTATCATCATTTTAACCAGAGGTATTTCACTGTAGAGGACTGAGTGAGGTATCTCCTAATGGAGTTGGCTGGAGTGAAGATAATCTACTTTTTCTGCTTTTCCCCTCAAGACTAGGGAAAGTCTCACCAGGACCATCATAGCTGACTTAAAGTAATCATACTAGTAGTCAGAAAAAACTGCACCTCTCAATTAATCCAGCATTAGGATTAAGAAGGAAACAGAACATTAGGAAGGAAACAGAACAGAGGCAGGAATTTGCCCTCAGCAACAGATGAATTGTCTCGAGATTTCCAGGGCAGTCATGGAAAGTGAGATGTTCCAGGTTTTGAAATCAGACAAGTTTAGATTATTAATAATAGCTGTTCCTTTCACTCTGTAGTTTTCCTTCATAGTCATAATTTCTTCATTTTTACCCAGAGGGTAACAGAATTTATAAGTTGCTGCAGGGATTAAATGAGGTCATCTAGTTAATGTCCTCAACCAGATCCTGCTGCCTGGTCAAGACTTGTTGATCTGAAGCCACCAGCATCTGACTGTGCCTTCTCTCCGCTGGAGATGCCCCAGCCTGAGCATTTTAACCACTAGAGAATGGGGACACAGACACTTGACCCTGACATGGCCAATGCCTTCTGCTCTGCTCCTTGTGTTTTCTGAGTCTGTGACACAAACCTGGCACACAGCGGGTTAGCTCCAAGTTCAGGCAATTGTTTTACTTTCTTATTAGTAAAGGCAAAGTGAAGTTGCTCAGTCATGTCTGACTCTTAGCGACCCCATGGACTGCAGCCTACCAGGTTCCTCCAAAGCTCCTGTTAAATTACTAGCAGATAAAATGCCTCAGTGCTTTTTATTCATTACTCGCTTCTAATTGTTCTAAATTGTTTCTTAATTAGATTCTGTCCAGTGGAAATTGAATGTGAAAGAACAGGACGTAGGGTGGACCTGGAAGGTAAGCATCCCTCAGGAATAGTGTTTGTCATTAGAACCAAATGCTGTATCTGAAAGTCCTAGTTTCTTGCTAAGCCCACCTTTCCAAGCCCTGAAGAAAACACCATCTCTCCAGGGCTCTCAGTAAGGACAGTCTGCAGTCTATAAGGAGCAAATATTCCCAGGAGACTGCCAGTCTTGAGCAGGAGTTCTCTGTTGGGGAAGGGTTAATAGAACCAGACAGTGTCTGCCCTGACAATTTTGTCTTCTTGGTGGTCCTCTTGTTCAGAAGATTCTTTCTTCATCCCCTTTGCAACCAAAAGCCTTCATCTTCCTCCCTCCCCTAGTGGAATGTGACCCAGACAAGGCTCTGCTTTTGGTCCCTTATCCTTCCCTTTGCATTATGGATCCTATTCTTGCCAGGGGACTAAAGATGCTTGTTTCAAGTCTCTTCTTTCATTAAAAATGAAAGATATTTCTCTTACAGAAATGCAAGCTATCATTTTGATAGCATGCAACAAAGATCTAAAAATATAGTCATTATCTCTGTTTCTGAGAATTTGATCCAAGAAAATCATTCAGACAAAGCTTAAGCTGAAAAATACTGTTATGGGTTGCATGTGTCCTGCCAAAATTCATTTGAAGTTCTAAATCTCAGTAACCCAGTAAGTGATCTTATCTGGGGGCAGAGTTTTTAAAGAGATAATTTAAATGAGGCAACTAAGGGCTCTAACATTATAACTAGTGTCCTTATAACAAGGAGAAATTTAGACACAGAAGTAAGCACACAAAGATGATGTGAAGAGACACAGGGAAAAGATGGGCGGCATCTATAAGTCAAGAAGAGAGGCCTAAACTAAAAGATTCCATGTGGTGCTGCAGCGAATACCGAAGATCCCATGTTTTGTAAATAAAACCTGGTGCAGCCAAACAAACAAATACAAATAAATATATTTTAAAAACAGCAAACACACACACACACATTTTCCCAGCTAAATTATTTTAAAAGATCAAGCTACTTTATTCTGAGGAAATCCAATGATACGAGTTTTCTTATATGCTACTGATGGAGTGTGGGTTGGGACAAATTTTCTGAAATCAATTTGGCTAAAAATTGAAGAACTTTAACTTTTCTGTGCTTTACGGGCTAATATATCAATTTCTAGCTTATTCTTAAGAAACAGTTCTAGTTTCTAACAAAGGTTTTTGGTATATGCTTTTTTGGTATAGATGGTTCACAATAGAAAAGCAAATAGAAGCAACACAAATGCCCATAGTAAGAAAACTATTATATAACTTCTGATATGCTTGTAAAATTATGTATTACTAAACGATTAGAAATGTTTTTAAGACTACATTTCATACAATAAGAATGCATGGCTATTTTATAAAATTAAAGCCACTAAATGTATTTTTAAAGAAATGAACCAAGATTTTATACAATTTATCTTTAATTATAATAATGTGTTATATTTGTTATTTCATATAAAATTTGAAACTAAAATACATAATTAATTATATGCTGTGAATAATTTAATACTTTTTGAAAAAGCAAGAACTGTAAAGCATCATTAAGAACATATAATAATGTGTGGGATGTGCAGGTGGATGTGAGCCTTTCCAATATTCCTAAAATAAATTATGAATGTGGTTGACTGCCTTTAATTCACCTTTCTGGGCCCCAAATAAAACCATGGATGTTTCACTGGGGAATGAGATTAATAGGCAGAAGAGGCAGTAATATTCAATAGAGTGCAAATCAGAGAAGAGCAAAGCTTTAGTTTACCCACCCTCGAGAGGCAGTAGGCAGGCTATGTCAAGCAAGGCAGGAAAGACTATAGGACATGCAGACAGGACTCAGTGAATGAGCATTAGCTGACACATTTTCAGCTGCAAATGTGAAATAAAAAAGTGAGATAGAAAAGTGTAGGAGGCTGGACCTGGACTAGATAGATGATAACCCCTTGAACTTAGGATCAAATGCTTTGCTAGCACACTTTTAAGGAAGAATTAAAATGTTATCCTACAAAGGAGACATTCTCAAATATTTTAGTCTTGGATTACTTTTATTCTCTCAAAATACCTTACACACCCAAGACCTTATCTTTTGGTATTTTCTATATTAGACATGAAAACTGACATATACTAATATCTTTATTATTCATTTAAAATAATAACAAGCACATTTGATAGTAAAATTAATTTTGTTTTATAAATATTAACTAAAATTCCCTTAAAAAGAGAAAAATAGTGAGAAAACTGGCATTGTTTTACTTTTTAACAAATCTCTTTACTATCTGGCTTAATAGAAGATGGCTTTATCCATTCCTCTGTTGATGGACATTTAGGTTGCTTTCATATTTCATTGTAAATATTGCTACAAAGAATATTGAAGTGCATGTATCTTTTCAAATTATGGTTTTTTCCAGGTATAGCTCAGGAGTGGGATTGCTGGATTATATGACATTAATACCTCTATTTCTAGTCTATTTATCTTAGTTTTTTAATGGATAAAGATGTGGCATATACTGTGCTGTGCGTTCAGACACTTCAGCCATGTCTCTTTGCAACCCTATGGACTGTAGCCTGCCAGGCTCTTCTGTCCTTGGGATTCTCCAGGCAATAATACTAGACTGGGTTTCCATGCCCTCCTCCAGGGATCGAACCCGTATCTCCTGCATCTCCAGCAATCTGTGGATTCTTTACCTGCTGAGCCACCTGGGATGCCCAAAATGGAATATTACCGAGCATTAAAAATGAACTAATATAGCAACATGGATAGACCCAGAGATTGTTATACTGAGTGAAGTAAGTCAGATGAAGATAAATATCAGTATTATATTGCTTTTATGTGGAATCTAAAATAAAAAAGAGTACAGATAAACTAATCTACAAAACAGAAATGGAGTGAAAAATGTAGGAAATAAACTTAGGGTTACTGGGAGGGATAGGGGAGGCATAAATTGGAAGATAGAGATTGGCATATATTAATATACACAACTATGTATAAAATAGATAACTAATAAGGATCTATTGTATAGCACAGGGAACTGTACTCAATACTTCGTAATGGCCTATACAGGGAAGAATCTTAAAAGGAGTGAATATGTGTATATATATAAATGATTCACTTTTGCTGTACATCAAAAACTAACACAACATGGTAAATCAACTGCACTCCAAAAAAAAAAAAAAAAAAAAGGTGGCTGAACTCTACTTGTCTATATGTAATCTATGGTGATATATGTCATATTGCCTCTAGAAAACCCTACTCATTACAGTTCAGTCACTCGGTCATGTCCAACTCTTTGTGACCCCATGGACTACAGCACGCCAGGCTTCCCCGTGCATCAGCAACTCCCGGAGCTTGCTCAGACTCATGTCCATTGAGTCAGTGATGCATCCAACCATCTCATTTTCTGTACGCCCCTTCTCCTTCTGCCTTCAATCTTTCCTACATTCAGAGTCTTTTTCAGTGAGTAAGTTCCTCACATCAGGTGGCCAAATTATTAGAGTTTCAGCTTCAGCTCAGTCATTCCAATGAATACTCAGGACTGATTTCCTTTAGGATTGACTGGTTTGATTTCCTTGTAGTCCAAGGGACTCTCAAGAGTCTTCTACAGGACCACAGTTCAAAATCATCAATTCTTCAGCACTCAGCTTTCTTTATAGTCCAACTTTCGCATCCATACATGACTGCTGGAAAAACTATAGCTTTCATTGTATGGACCTTTGTCTGCAAAGTAATGTCTCTGCTTTTTAGTATGCTGTCTAGGTTGTGAGAAAGCATCTTTTAATTTCATGGCTGCAGTCACCATCTGCAGTGATTTTGGAGCCCAAGAAAATAATATTCATCACTGTTTCCATTGTTTCACCATCTATTTGCCATGAAATGATGGGACCGGATGCTGTGACCTTTGTTTTTGAATGTTGAGTTTTAAGCCAGTTTTTTCACTCTCTTTTACCTTCATCAGGGTATATATAAATGATTCACTTTTGCTGTACAGCAGAAACTAATACAACATGGTAAATCAACTACACTCAAAAAAAGATGGCTGAACTGTACTTGTCTATATGTAATCTATGGTGATATATGCCATATTGCCTCTAGAAAATCCTACTCAGTTCAGTATACATCAATGAAATAATGCCATTTACAGCAACATGGATGGACTCAGAGATTGTCATACCGAGTGAAGTAAGTCAGATGAAGATAAATATCAGTATGATATTCCTTTTATATGGAATCTAAAATAAAAATAATACAAATAAACTAATCTACAAAACAGAAATTGAGTGACAAATGTAGGAAATAAATTTAGGTTACTGGGGGGGATGGGAGAGGAATAAATTGGGATATAGAGATTGACATATATTAATATACACAACTATGTATAAAATAGATAACTAATAAGGATCTATTGTATAGCACAAGGAACTGTACTCAGTACTCTCTAATGGCCTCAATACTTTAAGAACTCAATACTTTAGTTCTTCTTTTTAGTTCTTATTCACTTTCTGACATAAGAGTGGTATTATCTGCAAATCTGAGGTTACTGATATTTCTCCCAGCAATCTTGATTCCAGCTTGAGCTTCATCCAGCCTGACATTAGCATGATGTACTCTGCATATAAGTTAAATAAGCAGAGTGACAATATACAGCCTTGACTTACTTTTTTTCCTATTTGGAATCAGTCTGTTCCATGTTCAGTTCTAACTGTGGCTTCCTGATCTGCATACACATTTCTCAGGAAGCAGGTAAGGTCATCTGGTAGTTCCATATCTTGAAGAATTTTCCAGTTTCTTATGATCCACACAATCCAAGGCATTGGCATAGTCAGAAAAGCAGAAGTAGATTTTTTTTTCCTGGAGTTCTCTTGCTTTCTTGATGATCCAGCAGATGTTGGCAATTTGATCTATGGTTCCTTTGCCTTTTCTAAATCCAGCTTGAGCATCTAGAAATTCATGATTCACATACTGTTGGAGCTTAACTTGGAGAATTTTGAGCATTACTTTACTGGCATGTGAGATGAGTTCAATGGTGTGGTAGTCTGAGAATTCTTTGGCATTACCTTTCTTTGGAACTAGAATGAAAACTGACCTTTTCCAGTCCTGTGGCCACTGCTGAGTTTTCCAAATTTGCTGGCATATTGAGTGCAGCACTTTCAGAGCATCTTCTCTTAGGATTTGAAATAACTCAACTGGAATTCCATCACCTTCACAAGCTTTGTTTGTAGTGATTCTTCCTAAGGCCCACTTGACTTCACATTCCAGATTGTCTGGCTCTAAGTGACTGATCATACCATTGTAGTTATCTGGGTCTTAAAGATCTTTTTTTGTATAGATTTTCTGTGTATTCTTGCCACCTCTTCTTAATATATTCTGCTTCTGTTAGGTGCATGTCATTTCTGTCCTTTATCAAGCCCATCTTTGCATGGAATATTTTCCTGGTATCTTTAATTTTCTTGAAGAGATCTCTAGTCTTTCCCATTCTAATGTTTTCCTCTATTTTTTTGCACTGATCATTGAGGAAGACTTTCTTATCTCTCCTTGCTATTCTTTGGAACTCTGCATTCAAATGGGTATATCTTTCCTTTTCTCCTTTGCTTTTCACTTCTTGTCTTTTCACAGCTATTTGTAAGGCCTTCTCAGACTACTGATTTTCTTTTTGCATTTCCTCTTCTTGGGGATGGTCTTGATCACTGCATCCAGTACAATGTCACAAACCTCTGTCCATAGATTTTCAGACACTCTGTCTATCAGATCTAATTCCTTGAATCTATTTCTTACTTTCACTGTATAATCACAAAGGATTTGATTTAGGTCATACCTGAAAGGTCTAGTGGTTTTCCCTACTTTCTTCAATATAAGTCTGAATTTGGCAATAAGGAATACATGATCGAGCCATAGTCATATATCCCTATTTTGTTTTTGCTGATTGTATAGAGCTTCTCCTACTCTGGCTGCAAATAATATGATCAATCTGATTTCAGTGTTGACCATCTGGTGATATCCGTGTGTAGAGTCTTCCCTTGTGTTGTTGGAGAGGGTGTTTGCTATGACCAGTGCGCCCTCTTGTCAAAAATCTATTAGACTTTGTCCCGCTTCATTCTGTACTCCAAGGCCAAATTTGCCTCTTACTCCAGGTATCTCTTGACTTCCTACTTTTGCATTCCAGTCTCCTATGATGAAAAGGACATTTTTTTGGCTGTTAGTTCTAGAAGGTCTTGTAGGTCTTCATAGAACTGCTTAATTTCAGCTTCTTTAACATTGCTTGTTGGGGCATAGAGTTGTATTACTGTGATATTGAATGGTTTGCCTTGGAAACAAACAGAGATCATTTTGTCATTTTTAAGACTGCAACCAAGTACTGCATTTGAGACTCTTTTATTGACTCTGATAGCTACTCTTTTTCTTCTAAAGGATTTTTGCCCACAGTAGTAGGTAAAATAGTCATCTGGATTAAAATTTTCCTTCCACTTTAATGTTGAGTTTCACTCTTGCTATCTCCTGTTTGGCCACTTCTAATTTTTTTTTAAATTTTTTTAATACTTTATTCTACGTTACAATACTGTATTGGTTTTGCCATACATTGATATGAATCAGTCACAGGTGCACACGATCTCCCAATGCCGAAGCCCCCTCCCACCTTCCACCCCATATCATCTCTCTGGATCATCCCCGTGCACCAGCCCCAAGCTTCCTGTATCCTGTATTGAACATAGACTGGTGCTTCATTTCTTATATGATAGTATACATGTTTCTGTGTCATTCTCCCAAATCATCCCACCCTCTCCCTCTCCCCCAGCTGTCAAAAGTCCATTCTATACTTTTGTGTCTCCTATATTGTCTCATTTACAGGGTCATCATTACCATCTTCCTAAATTCCATATATATGTGTCAGTATACTGTATTGGTGTTTTTCTTTCTGGCTTACTTCACTCTGTATAATCGGCTCCAGTTTCATCCATCTCATTAGAACTGAGTCAAACTTATTCTTTTTAAGGGCTGAGTAATACTCCATTGTGTATATGTACCACAGCTTTCTTATCCAATCATCTGTTGATGGACATCTGGGTTGTTTCCATGTCCTGGCAATTATAAATAATGCTGCAATGAACATTGGGGTACATGTGTCTCTTTCAATTCGGGTTTCCTCGGTGTGTATGCCCAGCAGTGGGATTGCTGGGTCATAGGGCAGTTCTATTTGCAATTTTTTAAGGAATCTCCACACTGCCCTCCATAGTGGCTGTACTAGTTTGCATTCCCACCAACAGTGTAAGAGGGTTCCCTTTTCTCCACATCCTCTCCAGCACTTATTGCTTGTAGATTTTTGGATCGCAGCCATTCTGACTGGTGTGAAGTGGTACCTCATTGTGGTCTTGATTTGCATTTCTCTGATAATGAGTGATGTTGAGCATCTTTTCATGTGTTTGTTAGCCATCCGTATGTCTTCTTTGGAGAAATGCCTATTTAGTTCTTTGGCCCATTTTTTGATTGGATCGTTTATTTTTCTGGAGTTGAGCTGCATAAGTTGCTTGTATATTTTTGAGATGAGTTGTTTGTCAGTTGCTTCATTTGCTATTGTTTTCTCCCATTCAGAAGGCTGTCTTTTCACCTTACTTATAGTTTCCTTTGTTGTGCAGAAGCTTTTAATTTTAATTAGATCCCATTTGTTTATTTTTGCTTTTATTTCCAGTATACTGGGAGGTGGATCATAGAGAATCCTGCTGTGATTTATGTCTGAGAGTGTTTTGCCTATGTTCTCCTCTAGGAGTTTTATAGTTTCTGGTCTTACATTTAGATCTTTAATCCATTTTGAGTTTATTTTTGTGTGTGGTGTTAGAAAGTGATCTAGTTTCATTCTTTTACAAGTGGTTGACCAGTTTTCCCAGCACCACTTGTTAAAGAGATTGTCCATTGTATATTCTTGCCTCCTTTGTCGACGATAAGGTGTCCATAGGTGTGTGGATTTATCTCCAGGCTTTCTATTTTGTTCCATTGATCTATATTTCTGTTTTTGTGCCAGTACCATACTGTCTTAATGACTGTGGCTTTGTAGTAGAGCCCAAAGTCAGGCAAGTTGATTCCTCCAGTTCCATTGTTCTTTCTCAAGATTACTTTTGCTATTCGAGGTTTTTTGTATTTCCATACAAATCTTGAAATTATGTTTTAGTTCTGTGAAAAATACTGCTGGTAGCTTGATAGAGATTGCATTGAATCTGTAGATTGCTTTGGGTAGTATACTCATTTTCCCTATATTGACTCTTCCAATCCATGAACATGATATATTTCTCCATCTATTAGTGTCCTTTTTGATTTCTTTCATCAGTGTTTTATAGTTTTTGATATATAGGTCTTTGGTTTCTTTAGGTAGGTATATTCCTAAGTAGTTTATTCTTTTCGTTGCAATGGTGAATGGAATTGTTTCCTTAACTTCTTTTTCTACTTTCTCATTATTAATGTATAGGAATGCAAGGGATTTCTAAGTGTTAATTTTATATCCTGCAACTTTACTATATTCATTGATTAGCTCTAGTAGTTTTCTGGTGGAGTCTTTAGGATTTTCTATGTAGAGGATCATGTCATCTGCAAACAGTGAGAGTTTTACTTCTTCTTTTCCAATTTGGATTCCTTTTATTTCTTTTTCTGCTCTGATTGCTGTGGCCACTTCTAATTTACCTTGATTCATTGACTTAACACTTCAGAATCCGATGCAATATTGCTCTTTATAACATCAAACTTTATTTCCATCACCAATCAGATCCACAACTAGGCATTGCTTTTGCTTTGAATCCGTTTCTTCATTTTTTGTGGAGTTATTTCTCTACTGATCTCCGGTAGCATATTGGCCACCTATCGACCTGGAGAGTTCCTCTTTCAGTGTCCTATTGTTTTCCTTTTGATAATGTTCATGGGTTTCTCAAGGTGAGAATACTGAAGTGGTTTACCATTCCCTTCTCCAGTGGACCACGTTTTGTCAGAAGTCTCCACCATGACCCATCTGTCTTGGGTTGCCCTACATGGCATGGCTCATAGTTTCATTGAGTTAGACAAGTCTGTGGTCCATATGACCAGTTTGATTAGTTTCTGTGACTGCTTTCATTATGTCTTCCCTCTGATGGAAAATGATAAGAAGGTTGTTGAAGCTTCCTGATAGAAAACCTTACTGAAGTATTCTTAAAGTTTCCTGGACCAAAGTTTGATATCCAATCATCGTCATGAAGTCGCTCAGTCGTGTCCAACTCTTTGCGACCCCATAGACTGTAGCTTATCANATGATAAGAAGGTTGTTGAAGCTTCATGATAGAAAACCTTACTGAAGTATTCTTAAAGTTTCCTGGACCAAAGTTTGATATCCAATCATCGTCATGAAGTCGCTCAGTCGTGTCCAACTCTTTGCGACCCCATAGACTGTAGCTTATCAGGCTCCTCTGTTCATGGGATTTTCCAGGCAAGAGCACTGGAGTGGATTGCCATTTCCTCTCCAGGGGATCTTCCCGACCCAGGAGTCGAACCTGGGTCTCCCATATTGCAGGCAGACGCTTTACTGTCTGAGCCACCAGGGAAGGTAACCAATAGTTATTGCTAAAGCTGAAATAATTGACTTTAGGCTGCTAATAACCCAGTCTACATTCTATGCAGTGTGTTCCGTCATCTCTAAGGAATTCTTCCTTTATTTATCCCCAGCACATGAAATCAGTGAATCAGTGATAGCTCTTGGAAGCAAAGGTATGCTCCATATGAAAGATATATTAAAAATAGGAAACAAATTATATTCTCTATACAATAAAAGAAGCATCAGAATGAATATTCCAACATGTGAAGATGAAGTACCTGCTGCAGCAGGGATAGAGATTCTGGCTCAGAGTCAGTGCTGTCACAAGCAGGGGGCCTACACTGAGACACCCTACAGTTGTGTAACTGGTGACAGCCAGCATCTGCAAAAGATCCAGAACCACAGCAATCACCCACCGAGCACTGGAGTATGTTTGTATGGGCTTGGAGAGTTGGAATTGTGACTTGAGTAGCTGACATCACCGTTGAGTTTGAGGTATCCTCACCCCCAGAAGACAGGCTCTGGCAAATGCCCTGGTGCAGTCTGTCAAGTGCCTCCATAGCAATCATGGAGGTGGGTAGGTTGGGGAAGGACTGCCTGTGGCAGAGGGAGCAGCAGGAAAGCATGGATGCTCTAATACAAAGAAAAGCAGATGTTCAGGATCCTCCAGCCTTTGTTGAAAATTGCACTATGAAACCTTATCTCTAAAGTATGAGCCATTCAACTATTCTCCTATGATGAAAATTTAGATAGACCTTCTTTTTGCTGATTCCTATAATCCTCACTAAAATTAACATCTTTGCAAAAATTAAAAAAAATTTGTTGACATTGGCTATTTACAAAGCATGAACTATTTCAAAATTTTACATACATTAAAAAAATCTTAAGTCTCACAGCTTTCTTTGTGTTGATATTATCATTTGTGCATATTTGTGTAAACATATTCACCAGTATTCTTGGTGTAAGGGAACTGCTTAACGTTTGAAGAATGCATATTTTGTTAAATTTGGCAAATTGTCTTCAAGATATTTGTATAAATTTACTTTTGTACAAAGTATATCACTTAATTTACACAAATCTACACTTCTGCCAATAGTAGGTGATAGCTCCAATTTTCCTGCTAATACTGAGTTGATATAAGTATTCTTCTTAGTTTTAGTCTATCCAGTCAGAGAAATCTTGTTATTGTTGCTGCTCAGTCATTCAGTCATGTCTGACTCTGTGACCCCATAGACTGCAGCACTCCAGGCTTCCCTGTCCTTCACCATCTGCTGGAGCTTGCTCAAACTCAAGTCCATTGAGTCAGTGATGCATCTCGTTCTCTGTCATCCCCTTCCTCCTGTCTTCAATCTTTCCTAGCATCAGGGTCTTTTCTAATAAGTCGGCCCTTGGTATCATGTGGCCAAAGTATTGGAGCTTCAGATTAAGCATCAGCCCTTCCAACAAATATTTAGGTTTGATTTCACTTAGAATTGACTGATTTGATCTCCTTAGAGTCCAAGGGACTCTCAAGAGAATAATACTACTCTGGTTTAAGTTTTTATTTAAATATTTCTTTTACCTAAAGTTGTATTTGATTATTAGTAAAGTTGTATGGTTTCAGATGTTTATTGGACATGTGTGTTTANGAGAAGGCAATGGCACCCCACTCCAGTACTCTTCCCTGGAAAATCCCTTGGACGGAGGAGCCTGGAAGGCTGCAATCCATGGGGTCTGACACGACTGAACGACTTCACTTTCACTTTTCACTTTCATGCTTTGGAGAAGGAAATGGCAACCCACTCCAGTGTTCTTGCCCGGAGAATCCCAGGGACGGAGGAGCCTGGTGGGTTGCCATATATGGGGTCACAAAGAGTCGGACACGACTGAAGCGACTTAGTGGCAGCAGCAGCAGCAGTAGCAGCAGCATGGCATCTCTTGGGCAGCAGTACTAAAAAAAAAAGAATATGTGCAGAAATAGAGACTTGTTAGGAAACTATGGATGCTTCTTGTATTGATCAGGTTTTGGAATGGTGCTTTAGCATACCATTTTCTATATTCTGCAATCTATGACCTTATTTACTAAATTGTTGTTTTCATTACAGAAAATAAATGTGTGTTCATTATTCTTTCTCTTTATATTACTAGATGTGATAAGTGAGAAACTTTAAATTAAACTAATTCTGTCACTACTTGTGTTGTTTAATGCTCACTAAATCTCATGTTTCTCTCCTGAAAAGTATGGATTAAAATACAAAGAGCTAAAGAAAAAATTCAACACAAGGTCAAGAATAAACCATATGGTTAAAAATATTAGCCTATTCTATCTTTGCCCTACAATAATAAAATACTTATAACTAACAAATTTCTGCATTACATGGCTTCTGTGCTATAAACTTTAATATCTGTTTGCAAAGCAGTCAAGTTTACTTTTCCTGAAGACAAGCATTTACAATTTTTAGACATTTGGTCATAATCATAACCTTTCTTATTCTTACTATATATCATTGAAGGCAGCCATAGATATGTTGACTTCCTTTCAAATTAATCAAAGAAAAATAATTTTGACAATCAAATACCGGAGAGAAGTATGCTAACTTTAATTATATGATTTCTACATCACAAATTAATTCATCAAAAACAAATGTCTTATAATATGATATTTTAAAATATACTTAAGGGTTGAAAAAGTGAAAGAAGAATATATTCAAAGTGCTGAAGAGAAAAAGTAATCTAGAATACCCTAATCAGCCAGACTGTCATTTAGAAAATGGGAGAAAACAAAATTCTGAAACAAGCCAAAACTAAAAGTTCATCAGTACTAGTTCAGTTCAGTTCAGTCGCTCAGTCGTGTCCGACTCTTTGTGACCCCATGAATCGCAGCACGCCAGGCCTCCCTGTTCATTACTATCTCTCAGAGTTCACTCAGACTCATGTCCATCGAGTCAGAGATGCCAGTCAGCCATCTCATCCTCGGTTGTGCCCTTCTCCTCCTGCCCCCAATCCCTGCCAGCATCAGAGTCTTTACCGATGAGTCAACTCTTCGCATAAGGTGGCCAAAGTATTGGAGTTTCAGCTTTAGCATCATTCTTTCCAAAGAAATCCCAGGGTTGATCTCCTTCAGAATGGACTGGTTGGATCTCCTTGCAGTCCAAGGGACTCTCAAGAGTCTTCTCCAACACCACAGTTCAAAAGCATCAATTCTTCAGCGCTCAGCCTTCTTCACAGTCCAACTGTCACATCCATACATGACCACAGGAAAAACCATAGCCTTGACTAGATGGACCTTAGTCAGCAAAGTAATGTCTCTGCTTTTGAGTATACTATCTAGGTTGGTCATAACTTTTCTTCCAAGGAGTAAGCGTCTTTTACGTTCATGGCTGCAGTCACCATCTGCAGTGATCTGCGAGCCCAAGAAAATAGAGTCTGATACTGTTTCCACTATTTGCCCATTTATTTTCCATGAAGTGATGGGACCAGATGCCATGATCTTCGTTTTCTGAATGTTGAGCTTTAAGCCACTTTTTCACTCTCCTCTTTCAATTTCATCAAGAAGCCCTTTAGCTCCTCTTCATTTTCTGCCATAAGGGTGGTGTCATCTGCATATCTGAGGTCATTGATATTTATCCTGGCAATCTTGATTCCAGCTTGTGTTTCTTCCAGTCCAGCGTTTCTCATTATTTACTCTGCATATAAGTTAAATAAGCACGGTGACAATAGACAGCCTTGACGTACTCCTTTTCCTATTTGGAACCAGTCTGTAGTTCTATGTCCAGTTCTAACTGTTGCTTCCTGAGCTGCATACAGATTTCTCAAGAGGCAGGTCAGGTCATCTGGTATTCCCATCTCTTTCAGAATTTTCCACAGTTTATTGTGATCCACACAGTCAAAGGCTTTGGCATAGTCAATAAAGCAAAAATAGATGTTTTTCTAGAACTCTCTTGCTTTCTCCATGATCCAGTGGATGTTGGCAATTTGATCTCTGGTTCCTCTGCCTTTTCTAAAACCAACTTGAACATCAGGGAGTTCACGGTTCATGTATTCCTGAAGCCTGGCTTGGAGAATTTTGAGCATTACTTTACTAGCATGTGAGATGAGTGCAATTGTGCAGTAGTTTAAGCGTTCTTTGGCATTGCCTTTCTTTGGGATTGGAATGAAAACTGACCTTTTCCAGTTCTGTGGCCACTGCTGAGTTTTCCAAATTTGCTGGCATATTGAGTG
>SJYW01008055.1:183107-211943 GCA_006410735.1 Raphicerus campestris | reverse complement strand
TCATCTCTAAGGAATTCTTCCTTTATTTATCCCCAGCACATGAAATCAGTGAATCAGTGATAGCTCTTGGAAGCAAAGGTATGCTCCATATGAAAGATATATTAAAAATAGGAAACAAATTATATTCTCTATACAATAAAAGAAGCATCAGAATGAATATTCCAACATGTGAAGATGAAGTACCTGCTGCAGCAGGGATAGAGATTCTGGCTCAGAGTCAGTGCTGTCACAAGCAGGGGGCCTACACTGAGACACCCTACAGTTGTGTAACTGGTGACAGCCAGCATCTGCAAAAGATCCAGAACCACAGCAATCACCCACCGAGCACTGGAGTATGTTTGTATGGGCTTGGAGAGTTGGAATTGTGACTTGAGTAGCTGACATCACCGTTGAGTTTGAGGTATCCTCACCCCCAGAAGACAGGCTCTGGCAAATGCCCTGGTGCAGTCTGTCAAGTGCCTCCATAGCAATCATGGAGGTGGGTAGGTTGGGGAAGGACTGCCTGTGGCAGAGGGAGCAGCAGGAAAGCATGGATGCTCTAATACAAAGAAAAGCAGATGTTCAGGATCCTCCAGCCTTTGTTGAAAATTGCACTATGAAACCTTATCTCTAAAGTATGAGCCATTCAACTATTCTCCTATGATGAAAATTTAGATAGACCTTCTTTTTGCTGATTCCTATAATCCTCACTAAAATTAACATCTTTGCAAAAATTAAAAAAAATTTGTTGACATTGGCTATTTACAAAGCATGAACTATTTCAAAATTTTACATACATTAAAAAAATCTTAAGTCTCACAGCTTTCTTTGTGTTGATATTATCATTTGTGCATATTTGTGTAAACATATTCACCAGTATTCTTGGTGTAAGGGAACTGCTTAACGTTTGAAGAATGCATATTTTGTTAAATTTGGCAAATTGTCTTCAAGATATTTGTATAAATTTACTTTTGTACAAAGTATATCACTTAATTTACACAAATCTACACTTCTGCCAATAGTAGGTGATAGCTCCAATTTTCCTGCTAATACTGAGTTGATATAAGTATTCTTCTTAGTTTTAGTCTATCCAGTCAGAGAAATCTTGTTATTGTTGCTGCTCAGTCATTCAGTCATGTCTGACTCTGTGACCCCATAGACTGCAGCACTCCAGGCTTCCCTGTCCTTCACCATCTGCTGGAGCTTGCTCAAACTCAAGTCCATTGAGTCAGTGATGCATCTCGTTCTCTGTCATCCCCTTCCTCCTGTCTTCAATCTTTCCTAGCATCAGGGTCTTTTCTAATAAGTCGGCCCTTGGTATCATGTGGCCAAAGTATTGGAGCTTCAGATTAAGCATCAGCCCTTCCAACAAATATTTAGGTTTGATTTCACTTAGAATTGACTGATTTGATCTCCTTAGAGTCCAAGGGACTCTCAAGAGAATAATACTACTCTGGTTTAAGTTTTTATTTAAATATTTCTTTTACCTAAAGTTGTATTTGATTATTAGTAAAGTTGTATGGTTTCAGATGTTTATTGGACATGTGTGTTTATATATATGTAAATTATTTATTCACTGTCAGATCCTCTTTTTCTTTTATCAGTGTTGTGTAGGTACTCCCTATATATCGTAAATATTAATTATTTGTTCATAGCATATATTTCCAATATTTTCCCCATATTGTCTCTAAACTATTGACATAATGCCTTTTAAAGTACCAAGTGTTTTAATATTTATGAAATCAAATCTTGTAGCCTTTTTCCTTAGTGGTGTCTGATCAAGATCTAATTCATGTTTAGAGTTTTTAGATAATTTTCAATTTATTTTTTATTTATATTTTACTTTTCTAAAAAAAATTTTTACATTTGGGAAAACCCATATTTTAAATATTCACATCTCCACATTAGTGGGACCAAAATCATAGGTCTCCTTATGCCATAAACCCCAATTCTTTTCTTGGTTTGAGATGACATGTCAGCTGACCATCAAACTAGTGACTTCATGAATCCATCCACAGCTCTTAAGAATCCTCTTGAATATTGCCAGTCAGAGAGACTGACGTCACCATCAGTGTCATATACTAGAAAGTGTTGGCTATACACATACTCTTTTTTCCACACAGCTCCTAGGAGAGAGGTGGAGTTCCCTCCCTGCTTCCCCAGGTAAGCACCACTATGATCCTTGTCTCCAAGAAGGTTTAGCAAGACATGGAGAAAAATGTCGTCATTAAGCAACCATTTGCTAGGGCAGAGGCATGTAAGTATTCCATGAACACATGGTTCAAACCTTCTGGTTGGCCAGGCATAATGGAAAGGAATTTCACTTAAGGTGTCATAGACTCCCAGTATAGTCCAGCCTAAGCATTAGAGGAGACCAGCAAAGAAGCCTCCAGGGGCATAGTTCTTTAGGAAGCGAGCATGATTATTATTTTTTTTTTCCTGTTAAAATAGACAACACTATGATGTCCTCCTTGCCCTTGCTGCACTTCTTCACCCTTACCTGGCTGTGGTGACATTTCTGCACTTTTTAAAGTTCACCTACTTCTCCAGTTAAAAGAACTTAATGCCCCTCATGATTTAGGATTTAAGAGCTCTCACTGTGCAGCTTATCCATGAATACATCAGTTGAGGAGAAAAAGCAACATAAGCCTTTCCACCAAATGAGACTCCATTCACAGAGAACCTGCAGCATCAGCTAGGCATTCAGAAAGACAAGGGGGTAGATGGAAGTAATTGACTTCCAGGAGCTTTTCATCAGATATAGGTGGGTTACAGGAAACTTTGCTCAAGCTATTTCTTTCAACCTGAGGCCTGGAAATTTTATATCTTGCTTATGTAGTGATGAGGTTCTTGTGGAACTGAAGTGAAATGGATAAGCCAGAATTCACTACAAGTAGTAGCTGAGTTATGAATTTGGACTGAGGATGTGTACTGGAAATGTGGGGTCAGAGAAAGCTACAGAGAACAGAAGCTTGTCTGTGTAAAGGAAGACTGATGTTGTTCTCCACCCTCATTTTTGTCTAGTGCTACTATCTTGCTTTTTTAATTGTTTAATTTTATTTTTAAATAATTTTAGATCTCTAGGGGAGTTGTGATAATACTGATGTTTCCTGTATATCATCCTTCTCTTACATTAGTATCTTATAGAACCATGATACATTTACCAAAACCAAAATAATTATATCAGTATAGCACTATAAGCTGAACTACAGACTTTATATTTCACCATTTTTTTGCACTAATGTTTATTTCTCTGTTACATCATTCAATCCACACAGCATGCTTCATTTAATGATTATGTCTCCTTAGTTTTCTCCTATCTGTGATCCCCCCCCCTTCTCCCAATTGTTCCTTGTTTTTCATGACCATGCCACTTTTGAAAAATACTTGTCAGATATTTTTGTAGAATCTACCTTAATTTGGGATTGTTGGACACCTTCTTCTAATGAGACCTGTACCTTCCCACCTTATCACATCAGGGAGTACATGTCAACCTGATTTTCCACTAGTGATGTTCATGTTGATCTCTGGGTTAAGGTAGTTTCTGCTAGGTTTTCCACTATAAACCTGTCAAGTTATTTTTCCCTTTTCACATTATACCTCAGGGGTTCTCAACTAGGAGTGATTTTATTACCTAGGACATACTCAGTAACATACTCTGAAGACCTGCTGTCACAGATGAATGAGGGAGCTATTGGCACCTAGAGATGCTAGCACAGTAATTAAGTATTTTGCAGGAGATACTGAGGCTGTGAAAAAAATCCTTATTTCTCCTTAAAGTATTACCCAATAATTTTAGCATTCATCAAATTGCCTGGAGCAATGATTACTGTGCTGTAATCGTTATTTTCTCCTTCCATCATTTCTTCTGCATTTATTATTCCTGACTCTCTCTTTAATTAGCTTTTCATATAGCCATAATTCGAGTTAAAAAGTGAATACATTTCCTGTGTCACTAGTAGAGTTGGCTTAAAATATACATTCTTGCCTTTTTCATTTATACCTTATATATGCATCCATTCATTTTTAATTGAAGTGTATTGATTTACAATATAATTATAAATTGATTTACAATATTATATTATTTTTAAATGTACAACATAGTGATTCAATATTTTTATAGATTATATTTAATTTAAAGTTATTACAAACTAATAGCAGTGTTTCCCTGTGTTGGACAATAGATCCTTGTTGCTTATATATTTTACCCATAGTCATTGTGTCTCTGAATCCTCTAGCCCTATTTTGACCCACCCCTTCCCTTTACTCACTGTTGTTGTTCAGTTGCTCAGTCATGTCCACCTCTTTTCAACACATGGACTGCAGAATGACAGTCCTCCCTGTCTTTCACCATCTCCTGTAGTTTGCTCAAACTAATGTTCATTGAGTTGGTGATGCCATCCAACCATCTCATCCTCTGTCGTCTCTTCTCCTCCTGCCATCAATTTTTTCCAGCATCAGAGTATTTTGTAATGACTCAGTTCTTCCCTTTAGGTGGTCAAAGTATTGAAGCATCAGTTTAAGCAGCAGTCCAGCCAATGAATATTCATGGTTGATTTCCTTTAGAATTTGATCTCCTTGCAGTCCAAAGGACTCTTAAGAGTATTCTCCAACACAGTTCAAAAGCATCAATTATTTGACACTCAGGCTTCTTTATGGTCCAGCTCTTACATCCATACATGACTACTGGAAAAAACAAAGCTTTGACATTGTCAGCTAAGTAATGTCTCTGCTTTTAATATGTTGTCTAGGTTGGTGATAGATTTTCTTCCAAGGAGAAGACCAGTCGTGTCCGATTCTTTGTGACCCCATTAACTGCAGCACGCCAGGCCTCCCTGTCCATCACCAACTCCCAGAGTTCCCTCAGACTCACGTTCATGGAGTCAGTGATGCCATCCAGCCATCTCATCCTCTGTTGTCCCCTTCTCCTCCTGCCCCCAATCCCTCCCAGCATCAGAGTCTTTTCCAATGAGTCAACTCTTTGCAAGAGGTGACCAAAGTACTGGCATTTCAGCTTTAGCATCATTCCTTCCAAAGAAATCCCAGGGCTGATCTCCTTCAGAATGGACTGGTTGGATCTCCTTGCAGTCCAAGGGAAGAGTCTTCTGCAATACCACAATTCAAAAGCATCAATTCTTTGGCGCTCAGCCTTATTCACAGTCCAATTCTCACATCCATACATGACCACGGGAATAACCATAACCTTGACTAGACGGAACTTAGTCCACAAAGTAATGTCTCTGCTTTTGAATATGCTATCTAAGCTGGTCATAACTTTTCTTCCAAGGAGTAAGCATCTTTTAATTTCATGGCTGCAGTCAGCAAAGTAATGTCTCTGTTTTGAATATGCTATCTTGATTGGTCATAACTTTTCTTCCAAGGAGAAAGTGTCTTTTAATTTCATAGCTGCAGTTACCATCTGCAGTGATTTTGGAGCCCCCCCAAATAAAGTCTGCTACTGTTTTCACTGTTTCCCCATCTATTTGCAGTGAAGTGATGGGAATGGATGCCATGATCTTATTTTTCTGAATGTTGAGCTTTCAGTTCAGTTCAGTCACTCAGTCATGTACAACTCTTTGTTACCACGTGGATTGCAGTACGCCAGGCCTCCCTGTCCATCACCAACTCCCAGAGTTTACTCAAGCTCATGTCCATTGAGTCAGTGATGCCATCTAACCATCTCATCCTCTGTCATCCCCTTCTCCTTGTACCTTCAATCTTTCCCAGCATCAGGATCTTTTCAAATGAGTCAGCTCTTTGCATCAGGTGGCCAAAGTATTAGAGTTTCAGCTTCAACATCAGTCCTTTCAATAAACATTCAGGACTGATTTCCTTTGGGATGGGCTGATCAGATCTCCTTGCCATCCAAGAGACTCTCAAGAGTCTTTTCCAACACCACAGTTCAAAATCATCAATTATTGGGTACTCAGCTTTCTTTATAGTCCAAGTCTCAAATCCATATATGACTACTGGAAAAACCATAGCTTTGACTAGATGGACCTTTGTTGGTTAAGTAATGGCTCTGTTTTTTAATGTGCTGTCTAGGTTGGTCAAAACCTTTCTTCCAAAGAGTAAGCATCTTCTTATTTTATGGCTGCGTTACCATCTACAGTGATTTTGGAGCCCCAAACAATAAATCTGCCACTATTTCCCCATCTATTTGCCATGAAGTGAAGGATGGGATGCCATGATCTTTATTTTCTGAATGTTGAACTTTAAGCCAATATTTTCACTCTCCTCTTTCACATTCATCAAGAGGCTCTTTAGTTCTTCTTTGCTCTCTGCCATAAGAGTGCTGTTATCTGAATCTGAGGTTACTGATATTTCTCCCAGCAATCTTGATTCCAGCTTATGCTTCATCCAGCCTGGCATTAGCATGATGTACTCTGCATATACTTTTCATGAACATTTCATGCAAAGATGGGCTCGATAAAGGACAGAAATGGTCTGGACCTAACAGAAGAAGAAGATATTAAGAAGAGGTGGCAAGAATACACGGAAGAACTGTACAAAAAAGATCTTCACGACCCAGATAATCATGACGATGTGATCACTAATCAAGAACCAGACATCTTGGAATGCGAAGTCAAGTGGGCCTTAGAAAGCATCACTATGAATAAAGCTAGTGGAGGTGATGGATTCCAGTGGAGCTGTTTCAAATCCTGAAAGATGATGCTGTCAAAGTGTTGCACTGAATATGCCAGCAAATTTGGAAAACTCAGCAGTGGCCATAGGACTGGAAAAGGTCAGTTTTCATTCCAATCTCAAAGAAAGGCAATGCCAAAGAATGCTCAAACTACCGCACAATTGCACTCATCTCATATACTAGTAAAGTAATGCTCAAAATTCTCCAAGCCAGGCTTCAACAATACGTGAATAGTGAACTCCCTGATGTACAAGCTGGTTATAGAAAAGCAGAGGAACCAGAGATCAAATTGCCAAAATCCGCTGGATCATGGAAAAAGCAAGAGTTCCAAAAAAACATCTACTTCTGCTTTATTGACTATGCCAAAGTCTTTGACTGTGTGGATCACAATAAACTGGAAAATTCTTCAAGAGATGGGAATACGAGACTACCTAACCTGCCTTTTGAGAAATCTGTATGCAGGCCAGGAAGCAACATTTAGAACTGGACAAGGAAAAACAGACTGGTTCCAAATAGGAAAAGGAGTATGTCAAGGCTGTATACTGTCATCCTTTTTATTTAACTTATATGCAGAGTACATCATGAGAAACATTAGACTGGAAGACGCACAAGCTGGAATCAAGATTATCGGAAGAAATATCAATAACCTCAGATATGCAGAGGACACCACCCTTATGGCAGAAAGTGAAGAAGAACTAAAGAGCCTCTTGATGAAAGTGAAAGAGGAAAGCAAAAAAGTTGGTTTAAAGCTCAACATTCAGAAAACAAAGATCATGGCATCCGGTCCCATCACTTCATGGGAAATAGATGGGGAAACAGTGGAAACAGTGTCAGACTTTATTTTTGGGGGCTCCAAAATCACTGCAGATGGTGAGTGCAGCCATGAAATTAGAAGATGCTTACTCCTTGGAAGAAAAGTTATGACCAACCTAGATAGCATATTCAAAAGCAGAGACATTACTTTGCTGACTTAGGTCCATCTAGTCAAGGCTGTGGTTTTTCTAGTGGTCATGTATGGATGTGAGAGTTGGACTGTGAAGAAGGCTGAGCGCTGAAGAATTGATGATTTTGAACTGTGGTGTTGGAGAAGACTCTTGAGAGTCCCTTGGACCACAAGGAGATCCAACCAGTCCATTCTGAAGATCAGCCCTGGGATTTCTTTGGAAGGAATGATGCTAAAGCTGAAACTCCAGTACTTTGACCACTCCATGAGAAAAGTTGGCTGATTGGAAAAGATGCTGGGAGGGATTGGGGGCAGGAGGAGAAGGGGATTACAGAGGATGAGATGGCTGGATGGCATCACTGACTCGATGGATGTGAGTCTGAGTGAACTCCAGGAGTTGGTGATGGACAGGGAGGCCTGGTGTGCTGCGATTCATGGATTCACAAAGAGTCGGACACGACTGAGAGACTCAACTGAACTGAAGTGGTCATAGCAAAAACTCTTTTCCAACAACACAAGAGAAAACTCTACACATGGACATCACTAGTCAACAGCAAAATCAGATTGACTATGTTATTTGCAGTCAAAGATGGAGAAGATATATATAGTCAGAAGAAACACTACTGGGAGATGACTATGGCTCAGTTCATGGATTGCTTATTGCCAAATTTAGTCATAAATTGAAGAAAGTAGGGAAAATGGCTAGACCATTCTGGCATGACCTAAATCAAATATCTAACGATTATATGGTGGAAATGAGAAATAGATTTCAGAGACTACATCTGATAGAGGGCCTGATGCACTATGGATGGAGGGTCATGATACTGTACAGTAGACAGGAATTAAGACCACCCCCAGAAAAGAAATGCAGAAAACAAATGGCTGTCTGAGGAGGCCTTGCAATAATAGATGTGAGAAGTGGAGAAGTGAAGAGCCAAAGAAAAAAAGTAAGATATAATCTTTTGAATGCTGAATTTGAAAAAATGGCAAAGAAAGAGAAAGGCTTCCTCAGGGATCAGTGCAAAGAAATAGAGGAAAACAATAGAATGCGAAAGACTAGAGATTTTNACATCTGATAGAGGGCCTGATGCACTATGGATGGAGGGTCATGATACTGTACAGTAGACAGGAATTAAGACCACCCTCAGAAAAGAAATGCAGAAAACAAATGGCTGTCTGAGGAGGCCTTGCAATAATAGATGTGAGAAGTGGAGAAGTGAAAAGCCAAAGGAAAAAAGTAAGATATAATCTTTTGAATGCTGAATTTGAAAAAATGGCAAAGAAAGATAGAAAGGCTTCCTCAGGGATCAGTGCAAAGAAATAGAGGAAAACAATAGAATGCGAAAGACTAGAGATTTTGTTAAGAAACTTAGAGATACAAAGTGAACATTTTATTAAAAGATGAGCTCAATAGAGGACTGAAATGGTATGGACATAACAGAAGCAGAAGATACTAACAAGAGGTGGCAAGAATACACAGAAGAACTGTTGATCTTTAAGCAAACTTTTTCACTCTCCTCTTTCACCTTCATCTTTCTGCCATAAGGGAGGTGTAATCTACATAACTAAAGTTATTGATATTTCTCCCAGAAATTCTGATTCCAGCTTGTGCTTCTTCCAGCCCAGCGTTTCTCATGATGTACTCTGCATAGAAGTTAAATAAGCAGGGTGCCAATATAAAGCCTTGATGTACTCCTTTTCCTGTTTGTAACCAGTCTGTTGATCCATGTCCAGTTCTAACTGTTGCTTCCTGACCTGCATACAGATTTGTCAAGAGGTAGGTCAGATGGTCTTCTATTCCCATCTCTTGAAGAATTTTCCACAGTTTATTGTGATCCACATGGTCAAAGGCTTTGGCATAGTCAATAAAGCAGAAATAGATGTGTTTCTGGAACTCTCTTGCTTTTCTGATGATCCAGCAGATGTTCGCAATTTGATCTCTGGTTCCTCTGCTTTGTCTAAATCCAGCTTGCACATCTGGAAATTCAAGCTGCCTTTGAGAATTTGTAGCATTACTTTACTATCGTGTGAGATGAGTGCAATTTTGTGGTAGTTTGAGCATTCTTTGGTATTGCTTTTCTTTTGATTGGAATGAAAAATTACCTTTTCCAGTCCTGTGGCCACTGCTGAGTTTTCCAAATTTGCTGGAATATTGAGTGCAGCACTTTTCCAGCATCATCTTTTAGGATTTAAAATAACTGGCCTAGAAATCCATCGCCTCCACTAGCTTTGTTTGTAGTGATGCTTCCTAGGGCCCACTTGAATTCTCATTCCAGGATGTCTGGCTCTTGGTGAGTGATCACACCATTGTGATTATCCGAGTCATGAAGATCTTTTTTGTACAGTTCTTCTGTGTATTCTTGCAACCTCTTCTTAATATCTTCTGCTTCTATTAGGTCTCTATTATTTCTGTCCTCTATTGAGCCCATCTTTGCATGAAATGTTCCCTTGATATTTCTAATTTTCTTGACGAGATTTCTAGTCTTTCCCATTCTCTTATTTTTCCCTGTTTCGTGCACTAATCACTGAGGGAGGCTTTCTTATCTCTCCTTGCTAGTCTTTGGAACTCTGCCTTCAAATGGGTAAATCTGTCCTTTTCTCCTTTACTTTTCAATGCTCTTCTTTTCACAGCTATTTGTATGGACTCCTCAGACAGCCATTTTGCTTTTTTGCATTTTTTTTTTTTTGGTTGTTCTTGATCCCTGTCTCCTTTACAATGTCACAAACATCCACCTGTAGTTTATCAAGCACTCTGTCTATCAGATCTAGTTCCTTAAATCTATTTCCCACTTCCGTTGTATAATCATTAGGGATTTGATTATGTCATACATGCATGGTCTAGTAGTTTTCCCTCTTGTCATTAAAAAAATTTTTTTAATTTATTTATTTTGAAGGCTAAATACTTTACAATATTGTATTGGTTTTTGCCATACATTGACAATTTAAGTCTGAATTTGGCAATAAGTAGCTCATGATCTGAGCCACAGTCAGCTCCTGGTCTTGTTTTTGATGACTATATAGTGTTTCTCCATCTTTGGCTGCAAAGAATATAATCAGTCTGATTTCAGTGTTGACCATCTGGTGATGTCCATGTATATGAGTCTTCCTTTGTGCTGTTGGAAGAGAGCGTTTGCTTTGATCAGATTGTTCTCTTTGCAAAACTCTATTAGTGCCCCTACCCCTGCCTTTTCTTTAAAAAGTTATTTGCCCTGCTTCATTCTGTAATCCAAGGCAAAATCTGCCTATTACTCCTGGTGTTTCTTGAATTCTTACCTTTGCATTCCAGTCCTTGATAATGAAAAGTATATCTTTTTTGAGTGTTAGTTCTATAAGGTCTTGTAGGTCTTCATAGAATCATTTAACATCAGCTTCTTCAGCATTACTTGTTGGGGCATAGACTTGGATTACTGTGATATTGAAAGGTTTATCTTGGAAACTAACAGAGATCATTCTGTCCTTTTTGAGACTGCATCCAAGTACTGTATTTCAGACTCTTTTGTTGACTATGATGGCTACTCCATTTCTTCTAAGGGATTNTTGAATATAGCCAAAATCTCAAGGTTTGCTTTTTTCACTTTTATGTCCAGAAACTGTCCTTTTGGTCATTTTGGGAGACCCAAAGTTCAATTCAGTTCAGTCACTCATTCGTGTCTGACTCTTTGTGATTCCAAGGAGAACAGCACACCAGGCTTCCCTGACCATCACCAACTCCCAGAACTTGCTCAAACTCATGTCCATCAAACCATCTTATCCTCTGTCATCCCCTTCTCCTGCCTTCAATCTTTTCCAGCATCGGGGTCTTTTCCAATGAGTCAGTTCTCACTTCAGGTGGCCAAAATATTGGAGTTTGAGCTTCAGCATTAGTCCTTCCAATGAATATTCAGGGCTAATTTCCCTTAGGATTGATTGGTTTGATCTCCCCAGAGTTCAAGGGACTTCTCCATGTCCCTTGAACCACAGTTTAAAAGCATCAATTCTTCAGCGCTCAGCTTTCTTTATAGTCTAATTCTCACATCCATACATGACTACTAAAAAAATCATAGCATCGACTAGATGGACCTTTGCTGGCAAAGTAATGTCTCTGCTTTTTAATATGCTGTCTTGGTTGGTCACAGCTTTTCTTCCAAGGAGTCACCGTCTTAATTTCATGGCTGATGTCACCATCTGCAGTAATTTTGGAGCCCATCAAAATAAAAAGCCCTAGACTCGGCCAAATGTAAAGGAACTTAAGGAGAGGATTGAAATGCCAAACGTAAAGGGGCTTAAGGAGAGGGTGGAGATGCATTAGGAATACTGTATTTCAGATTCAATCAGAATATTCAGTTAAACTTAGCCACATAGTGGCTACCAAAATTAAGTTTATTTTTAAGTCAGTGGCAGAGCATTTGTGAGACAATGAGAACCATGTGAAGCAGAAGCCTGTGGCTAGCCCCTCACTCTGTCTCCATCCCCAAACCAAAGTGCACATGTTATTGCAGCACACAATCTGCCATATCCATTCCTACAAATCACTTGGTGACCTTGTTAGGCTGGATTTGAGATCATGTGAGTAGTGGGGATCTTGTGTCCACCAATGGGGACAGAAGAAAACAGCCATGTGGGGGTGTTAGCAATGCAGCTGCAGATGACTATGTGCAAGTGTGTGTGCACACACACATATATGTGCATTCATGTGCATGTAAATATGTGTATGCATATGTGTGTAAGTGCATTTGTGTTATGTATTCATGTGCACATGTACTCTCCAGAGTATGGGTCAGGCCATGTTGTTGGGTACACTCCCTTACAACTCCAGAACTCCTCCAGCAGAAATGGACTATGTGCTCACTGTGCATCTTCAAAAATTGCCTTTTCTTATGTATTTTTGTCTCCTCATCATTTGTCATTTATTCAATATTTTGTTTACTTGTTTTTGTTTTAACTTTAAATGTTTTTGGAGGAGGAGTGGAACATTGCATTTTTTTTTAATTTTAAGAACTTCCTTTTTCCTTTCTTGCCTCCTTCTGTTCTTCCTTCTTTCTTCTGCTTTCTTCCTTCCTGCCTTTTCTTATCTATCTCTCTTCTTTAAATAGCTTCTTGCTGTTTTATGGAAAGAATATAATTTGAAACTTCACTAAAGATTCTAGACTTTAAAAATGTAAATGTACCTTCCATTTCCCCAATTACCTGTTTGTTCCACTGTCAGATTTTGTTACTTTTCCCTTGGCCAGTCATTCATTCAGCAAATATTCATTGAACATCTTCAATGAGCATCAACAGTTCTAGCCCTTGGGGTACATCAGTGATTTTTCTTTAAATGTCTGGTTTTCTTGGTTGTCATTTTTAATTTCATATCTAAGAATGAATCAACAATAAACCTGACTGGGAGTCTGTGAACGTGGGTAGGGATTGTCTGCTGGAGTCTTTTACCTTGAAGTGAGCAGATTAGGCCTCAGCCAGCCTTACTGAATGGAGGAAAAGGCAGGGTCATAAGTTTGCATGCTTCTCTCAAGTTTTCTGATGACCATATCAGACATTCTAAATCATGAGCAGCTTGTTCATACCTCTCTACCTGTAAAGAGCCAGTCTGGCTACTCAGATTCCTTTGTGCCTGTTGTTTGTGGATGATGACATGGTAATAGGAATCTACTACTCCATATAAAAATTTAATTCTCGACTTTCCCAACATTCAATCCTGCAAACACTCTATAGAGCCAATACCATTCAGAGTTGAGGACAGTTGGTATC
Organism: Raphicerus campestris; assembly: GCA_006410735.1. Lineage (NCBI taxonomy): Eukaryota > Metazoa > Chordata > Mammalia > Artiodactyla > Bovidae > Raphicerus > Raphicerus campestris. The sequence goes on along the minus strand of SJYW01008055.1, from coordinate 198,648 downwards.
TTTCAGTAATTCTGAACTTTCCCAAGCATCCATATTGCATCTTCTGAACTCTAATTTTTTTGTGAACATTCTTTTATCTTCTCTATGTCTTTTTGAACTCAGCTTAATTATCTCTTCTGCAAATGTCATCTTCTTGAGTCTTCTCATTGCCTTGCTTTCATTTAAATGAAAACCTGGGAAGGAGAGAATATAAATGCATGAGGTCAGTCTACTACTTGGGACTAAAGGCCTGACTGGAAATTTTTGAATGTGTAGATCAAATAGAGAAGAATCAGTGTTTTTACAATATAGAGCTTTCCCAGTCAGAAGCATAGTATGCTGTTCTGCTTGTTCAGATATATTTCATATTTTATATTTTTGGATTATCTTGATGTATTTATGAGATTTATTTTTCACATAACTTGTCTTTTTTTTGTTAGTGTGACTGATGATTTTCCCCCGTAGGCAATTTTATTGTTGGTTCCTGATACTACATAAGAAATTTCATTAATACTTATGTTAATTTTAACTTGACTTTTTAAATTGAGCTCATATTAATTCAATTAATTTTTCAATCGGTTATCTTATATTTACAAGGTGAACTATCTTGAAAAGTGAAATTGAAGTCACTCAGTCATGTCCATCTCTTGGACAAGAGAGCCCATGGACTGTAGCCTACTGGACTCCTCCATCCATGGGCTTTTCCAGTCAAGAATACTGGAGTGGGTTGCCATTTCCTTCTACAGAAGATCTTTGTGACTCAGGGATTGAACCTGGTCTCCCACATTGTAGGCAGACTCCTTACCATCTGAGCCACCAGGGAAGTCCTCAAACTATCTTACCATCTACAAAAAAGATGACAGTTTTGATTTTTTCTATCTAATATTAAATCTTATTTGCTTGATAGTTTTGATTAATATATAGTAAGAGAGCTTTCAGTATGGTCATGACTAATAGCAATGATTGAGGCCATCCTTATCTTAAAACTGTTTCAGATGAATGCCTTCGTGCTTTGCCACTAATCTGATGTCTCCTTAGATTTCTTGGAGAAAGTGCTTAAAAGATATTTCCTTCTATTTTTGGTTTACCTGCACTTTTGAGTTTGTTTTTCTTTTCATGGATGCAGGGTGAATTTTGGAAGATATTTTTCATCTTCGATCATGTGCTCTTGCTCAGTTGTATCCAACTTTTTGAGACTCTATGGACTGTAGCCCACCAGGTTCCTCTGTCCATGGGGATTCTCCAGGTAAGAACACTGGAGTGGGTTGCCATGCCCTCATCCAACTTGTCTTCCCAACCCAAGGATTAAACCCAAGTTTGATTTGTTGTGTGATCATATGCTTTTTTCCCTCTTTAATTTGCTAAAATGCACTAATGATTTAACTATTTTTACTATATCTCAATTTAATTGATCTATTCAAGTATTCTATTTCTCTTTGAGTTGGTTCTAATAATTTATTTTTTTTCTAAATAGAACATTTATTTTGCATCAGTTTTCAAATTTACATATAAACTAAACATAGTATTTTATGTTCTTCTANCATACATGACTACTAAAAAAATCATAGCATCGACTAGATGGACCTTTGCTGGCAAAGTAATGTCTCTGCTTTTTAATATGCTGTCTTGGTTGGTCATAGCTTTTCTTCCAAGGAGTCACCGTCTTAATTTCATGGCTGATGTCACCATCTGCAGTAATTTTGGAGCCCATCAAAATAAAAAGCCCTAGACTCGGCCAAATGTAAAGGAACTTAAGGAGAGGATTGAGATGCCAAACGTAAAGGGGCTTAAGGAGAGGGTGGAGATGCATTAGGAATACTGTATTTCAGATTCAATCAGAATATTCAGTTAAACTTAGCCACATAGTGGCTACCAAAATTAAGTTTATTTTTAAGTCAGTGGCAGAGCATTTGTGAGACAATGAGAACCATGTGAAGCAGAAGCCTGTGGCTAGCCCCTCACTCTGTCTCCATCCCCAAACCAAAGTGCACATGTTATTGCAGCACACAATCTGCCATATCCATTCCTACAAATCACTTGGTGACCTTGTTAGGCTGGATTTGAGATCATGTGAGTAGTGGGGATCTTGTGTCCACCAATGGGGACAGAAGAAAACAGCCATGTGGGGGTGTTAGCAATGCAGCTGCAGATGACTATGTGCAAGTGTGTGTGCACACACACATATATGTGCATTCATGTGCATGTAAATATGTGTATGCATATGTGTGTAAGTGCATTTGTGTTATGTATTCATGTGCACATGTACTCTCCAGAGTATGGGTCAGGCCATGTTGTTGGGTACACTCCCTTACAACTCCAGAACTCCTCCAGCAGAAATGGACTATGTGCTCACTGTGCATCTTCAAAAATTGCCTTTTCTTATGTATTTTTGTCTCCTCATCATTTGTCATTTATTCAATATTTTGTTTACTTGTTTTTGTTTTAACTTTCAATGTTTTTGGAGGAGGAGTGGAACATTGCATTATTTTTTTATTTTAAGAACTTCCTTTTTCCTTTCTTGCCTCCTTCTGTTCTTCCTTCTTCCTTCTGCTTTCTTCCTTCCTGCCTTTTCTTATCTATCTCTCTTCTTTAAATAGCTTCTTGCTGTTTTATGGAAAGAATATAATTTCAAACTTCACTAAAGATTCTAGACTTTAAAAATGTAAATGTACCTTCCATTTCCCCAATTACCTGTTTGTTCCACTGTCAGATTTTGTTACTTTTCCCTTGGCCAGTCATTCATTCAGCAAATATTCATTGAACATCTTCAATGAGCATCAACAGTTCTAGCCCTTGGGTTACATCAGTGATTTTTCTTTAAATGTCTGGTTTTCTTGGTTGTCATTTTTAATTTCATATCTAAGAATGAATCAACAATAAACCTGACTGGGAGTCTGTGAACGTGGGTAGGGATTGTCTACTGGAGTCTTTTACCTTGAAGTGAGCAGATTAGGCCTCAGCCAGCCTTACTGAATGGAGGAAAAGGCAGGGTCATAAGTTTGCATGCTTCTCTCAAGTTTTCTGATGACCATATCAGACATTCTAAATCATGAGCAGCTTGTTCATACCTCTCTACCTGTAAAGAGCCAGTCTGGCTACTCAGATTCCTTTGTGCCTGTTGTTTGTGGATGATGACATGGTAATAGGAATCTACTACTCCATATAAAAATTTAATTCTCGACTTTCCCAACATTCAATCCTGCAAACACTCTATAGAGCCAACACCATTCAGAGTTGAGGACAGTTGGCATCTTTCAGTAATTCTGAACTTTCCCAAGCATCCATGTTGCATCTTCTGAACTCTAATTTTTTGTGAACATTCTTTTATCTTCTCTATGTCTTTTTGAACTCAGCTTAATTATCTCTTCTGCAAATGTCATCTTCTTGAGTCTTCTCATTGCCTTGCTTTCATTTAAATGAAAACCTGGGAAGGAGAGAATATAAATGCATGAGGTCAGTCTACTACTTGGGACTAAAGGCCTGACTGGAAATTTTTGAATGTGTAGATCAAATAGAGAAGAATCAGTGTTTTTACAATATAGAGCTTTCCCAGTCAGAAGCATAGTATGCCGTTCTGCTTGTTCAGATATATTTCATATTTTACATTTTTGGATTATCTTGATGTATTTATGAGATTTATTTTTCACATAACTTGTCTGTTTTTTGGTAGTGTGACTGATGATTTTCCCCCGTAGGCAATTTTATTGTTGGTTCCTGATACTACATAAGAAATTTCATTAATACTTATGTTAATTTTAACTTGACTTTTTAAATTGAGCTCATATTAATTCAATTAATTTTTCAATTGGTTATCTTATATTTACAAGGTGAACTATCTTGAAAAGTGAAATTGAAGTCACTCAGTCGTGTCCATCTCTTGGACAAGAGAGCCCATGGACTGTAGCCTACTGGACTCCTCCATCCATGGGCTTTTCCAGTCAAGAATACTGGAGTGGGTTGCCATTTCCTTCTACAGAAGATCTTTGTGACTCAGGGATTGAACCTGGTCTCCCACATTGTAGGCAGACTCCTTACCATCTGAGCCACCAGGGAAGTCCTCAAACTATCTTACCATCTACAAAAAAGATGACAGTTTTGATTTTTTCTATCTAATATTAAATCTTATTTGCTTGATAGTTTTGATTAATATATAGTAAGAGAGCTTTCAGTATGGTCATGACTAATAGCAATGATTGAGGCCATCCTTATCTTAAAACTGTTTCAGATGAATGCCTTCGTGCTTTGCCACTAATCTGATGTCTCCTTAGATTTCTTGGAGAAAGTGCTTAAAAGATATTTCCTTCTATTTTTGGTTTACCTGCACTTTTGAGTTTGTTTTTCTTTTCATGGATGCAGGGTGAATTTTGGAAGATATTTTTCATCTTCGATCATGTGCTCTTGCTCAGTTGTATCCAACTTTTTGAGACTCTATGGACTGTAGCCCACCAGGTTCCTCTGTCCATGGGGATTCTCCAGGTAAGAACACTGGAGTGGGTTGCCATGCCCTCATCCAACTTGTCTTCCCAACCCAAGGATTAAACCCAAGTTTGATTTGTTGTGTGATCATATGCTTTTTTCCCTCTTTAATTTGCTAAAATGCACTAATGATTTAACTATTTTTACTATACCTCAATTTAATTGATCTATTCAAGTATTCTATTTCTCTTTGAGTTGGTTCTAATAATTTATTTTTTTTCTAAATAGAACATTTATTTTGCATCAGTTTTCAAATTTACATATAAACTAAACATAGTATTTTATGTTCTTCTATACTTTATTGCCTCTATTTGTATTCTTGCAGTTCTTCCCCTTCCAAATCACAGTCATATCACGGTGAAGGGACTTGCTTAACTCAATGAAGCTATGAGCCATGCTGTGCAGTCCACCCAAGATAGACAGATCACAGTGAAAAGTTCTGACAAAACATGGTCCACTGGATAAGGAAATGGCAACCCACTCCAGTATTCTTGCCTTGAGAACCGCAATGAATTGTAAGAAAAGACAAAAAAAATGACACCAGAATGTAAGCCCCTGAGGTCAGAAGGTGTCCAATATGCTACTGGGGTAACTATGCTACTGGGCTATTACTAATAGCTCTAGAAAGAATGCAGAGACTGGGCCAAAGCAGAAACAACACTCAGTTGTGGATATGTCTGGTGATGAAAGTAGTCTGATGCTGTAAAAAACAATATTGCATAGGAAACTGGAATGCTAGGTCTACGAATCAAGGTAAATTGGATGTGGTCAAGCAGGAAGCAGCAAGAGTGAACACTGACATTTTAGGAATCAGTGAACTAAAATGGACAGGAACTGACAAATTTAATTCTGTGACCATTATATCTACTACTGTGGAGAAGAAGCCCCTAGAAGAAATAAATAGTCCTCATAGTCAACAAAAGAGCCCAAAGTTTAGTACTTGAGTGCAATTTCAAAAATGACACAATGATCCCAGTTCCTTTCCAAGGCAAACAATTCAACATCAAAGTATCTCAAGTCAATACCCCAAATACTGATGCCAAGGAAGCTGAAGTTGACTGGTTCTATGAAGACCTACAGCATCTTCTAGAACTAATACTAAAAAACAATGCCGTTTTCTTCATAAAGGGATGGAATGCAAAACTACTAAGTCAAAAGATTCCCAGAAACAACAACAACAACAACAACAACAACAACAAAAACTANTACTTGAGTGCAATTTCAAAAATGACACAATGATCCCAGTTCCTTTCCAAGGCAAACAATTCAACATCAAAGTATCTCAAGCCAATGCCCCAAATAATGATGACAAGGAAGCTGAAGTTGACTGGTTCTATGAAGACCTACAGCATCTTCTAGAACTAATACTAAAAAACAATGTCGTTTTCTTCATAAAGGGATGGAATGCAAAACTACTAAGTCAAAAGATTCCCAGAAACAACAACAACAACAACAACAAAATCTTGGCTTTGGAGTACAAAATGAAGCAGAGAAAAGGCTAATAGAGTTTTGTTAAAAGAACATACTGTTCATAGCAAACACCCTCTTCTAACAATACAACAGACAACTCCACACATGGACATCACCAGATGATCAGTACTGAAATCAGATTGATTATATTCTTTGCACCTGAAGATGGAGAAACTATAAAATCAGCAAAACTAAGACCTGGAGTTGACTGTAGCTCAGATTGTAGCTCATTATTGCAAAATTCAGACTTAAATTGAAGCAAGTAGAGAAAGGCCTAGGCATTTCAGGTATGACTTAAATCAAATACCCATGATTATACAGTAGAAGTGAAAAATAGATTGTTCAAGGGAGTATATCTGGAAGACAGAGTGCCTGAAGAACTATGGGTAGAGGTTTGTAACATTGTACAGGGAATGGTTTTGGTGACCAAAACCATCCCAAAGAAAAAGAAATGCAAGAAGGCAAAGTGTTTGTCTGAAGAGGCTTTACAAATAGCTGAGGAAAGAAGAGACATGAAAGGCAAAGTAGAAAGGAAAAGATATACCTAACTGAATGTAGAGTTCCAGAAAAAAAGCAAGGAGAGATAAAAATGTTTTATTAAATGAACAATGCAAAGAAATAGAGAAAAACAATAGAATGGGAGCTAGTGGAGGTGATGGAATTCCAGATGAACTTTTTAAAATCCTAAAAGATGATGCTGTGAAAGTACTGCACTCAATATATTAGGAAATTTGGAAAACTCAGTAATGGTCACAGGACTGGAAAATGTCAGTTTTCATTCCAATCCCCAAAAAAGACAATGACAAATAATATTCAAAGTATAATACAGTTGTGTTCATGTCACATGCTCCAAGTTAATGCTCAGAATCTTCCAAGATATGCTTCATCAGTGCATGAACTGAGAAACTCCATATTTATAAGCACAGTTTTGAAGAGACAGAAAAGACAGAGATTAAATTGGCAACATTTGTTACATCATCGAGAAAGCAAGGGAGTTCCAGTAAAACATATACTTCTGTTTATTTGACTATGTTAAAGTCTTTGACTGTGTGCATCATAACAAATTGTGGAAAATTCTTAAAGTTATGGTAGTACCAGGCCACCTTACTTATCTCCTGAGTAACCTGTATGCAGGTCAAGAAGTAATAGAACTGGACATGCAACACAGATTGTATCAAAATTGGGAAAAGAGTACTTTAAGGCTGTCTATTGTCACCCTGCTTATTCAACTTACATGCAAAGTAAATCATATGCAGAGTAAATCATACGCAGAGTACATCATGAGAAACACTAGACTGGAAGAAACACAAGCTGGAATCAAGATTGCCGGGATAAATATCAATAACCTCAAATATGCAGATGATACCACCCTTATGGCAGAAAGTGAAGAGGACCTAAAAAGCCTCTTGATGAAAGGGAAAGAGGAGAGTGAATAAGTTGGCTTAAAGCTCAACATTCAGAAAACGAAGATCATGGCATCCGGTCCCATCACTTCATGAGAAATAGATGGGGAAACAGTGGAAACACTGTCAGACTTTATTTTGGGGGGCTCCAAAATCATTGCAGATGGTGACTGCAGCCATGAAATTAAAAGACGCTTACTCCTTGGAAGAAAAGTTATGACCAACCTAGATTGTATATTCAAAAGCAGAGACATTACTTTGCCGACTAAGGTCCATTTAGTCAAGGCTATGGTTTTTCTAGTGGTCATGTATGGATGTGAGATTTGGACTATGAAGAAGGCTGAGCACCGAAGAATTGATGCTTTTGAACTGTGGTGTTGGAAAAGACTCTTCAGAGTCCCCTGGACTGCAAGGAGAGCCAACCAATCCATTCTGAAGATCAACCCTGGGATTTCTTTGGAAGGAATGATGCTAAAGCTGAAATTCCAATACTTTGGCCATCTCATGTGAAGAGTTGACTCATTGAAAAAGACTCTGATGTTGGGAGGGATTGGGGGCAGGAGGAGAAGCGGACAACAGAGGATGAGATGGCTGGATGGCATCACCGACTCGATGGACGTGAGTTTGAGTGAACTCCGGCAGTTGATGATGGACAGGGAGGCCTGGCATGCTGTGGTTCATGGAGTCGCAAAGAGTTGAACACGACTGAGAGACTGAACTGAAACTGAACTGAAGGTAGATTTTGAGGAATTAGCCCATTTTATCTAAGTATTCACATTTATAATTAGAGTTGTTTATACTATTCCATTATTATCATTTTTAAGTCTATGGGATCTGTTGAGGTATCACCTGTTTCATTCTTGATATTGGTGATTTGTGTCTTTTCTCTTTATACAATGTCACTCTTGCTAGAAGTTTGCCAATGTTATTGATCCCTTCAAAAAACTGACACATTAATTTACTGACATCCCTGTTGTTTGCTTTAGTTTTAACTGATCTTCTCTTATCTTCATTATTTCTTTTCTTCTCCTTGTTTTTGGTTTACATTGCTCTTCTTTTCCTAGCATCTAAGGAGTCCAAGTCCTTGTTATTAATGTTTGTATATAATTTCCCAGCCCCAATCACAGGCAATTAAAAAGATCTTGCCTGCTCTCCTCGCATAGGCTTGGTGCTCAGCTACTGCAATGCAGCCTCTGAAGGGAGTTGCAGTCAGGACTCTTTCTCTAACTCATGTTCTTTCCTAGCCCAAAACCCACCATTCAGAGGCCTCTTGATTTGGCTCTTCAGCCAACATCTTTCCTAAATCTTTCCTCTCAGTCTTCCTCAGGACTTTGACCTACAAAACACAAGAGACTTTTGTTTAGGTCTTCCTTTGATGATGAGACAATCTGTGTGCGTTATCTATCTGATCTAACGGGGGCAACATCCCCTTGGGAAATGTAACAGGAGATGGCCAGCACTTTCTCCAGTGCACCCTCCTGCTTATATTATTGCAGTTCATAATTAAAAGTTACTATTATTTTCATTTTGTTGTTGCTTAACTTGCTGCTACTACTCTGGGACCCTCTGCTTTCACTCCAGCTGAGCTGAATCCTTGACAAACATCAAACAGGATAGTCAATTAAGCACAATATCATTATGGAAGAGTAAAAAGCTTGAAGATATCATAGGGAACCTTTGAAGAGGGCTAACAGAGAATGTGGGGTATTCTGGAGGGGTAATAGTAAATCATTTGCAAGAGTATGAAAGTTCTACAAGGCACTTTGCCAACAGATCTTGGAAAGTACTAGAGCATCACATGGGGCACTTTATTAGCCAAGCCAGTGTGTCTTGGGGAGTGCTAATAGAAATCACAGAGCATTGTTGGAGGAAGCTAAGGAATTGTTTACATGAGTTATCTGGTTCCAAGGGGGAACTTTTGGTCCTTCTGTTTAGCCTGGAGTTCCTTGGATGAGTTCTTCTTGTAAGTTAACTTAGACATAACAACAGAGGAGTTCAAAAAAGTAGAGATGAACTGCCCCAGCACTGCCTGCAGCAATCTGCCAGTGGAAACAGAGTGTGGGGAACCTTCATGAGTTGAGTAACACCAAGCAGTTATCAAACACAGATAAATGTCCTGCAACACAGTAAGTCGTTGAAATTTCAGAAGGGATAAAAGAATGTAGTGCTGTTTGAGATCACTTTGACCAGTGACTCTGAAGAGACCTTAGGAATTTAATTAGATGCTCTTCAGAGATAATTTTGCTTAATTTAGTAAGGAAGAATGACATGATGTAGAGTGCACTACTAAAATCCCCTACTTCAGAGTGCCCCGACAGTGGCTGATGCCAGAAAAACAGAAGTCAAGCAGGAGCTGCAAGAGCCTTCTGAGTGCAGAAGTCTGGGCTCTGCTAGAATGAGCTTATGCTATGCTATTCCTGGAGTCCTGTCCGGGAAACAGCTGTCTACCCCAGCTTGGTTCTCCACCTGGCTCTCTACACTTTCCCCTCACCCCAGAAAACTTGTGACCAAAGCTGACAGATGATGTTATAGAGATTTGTACTTTGGCAAATTCTGTGATTGATAAAGGGGCTGTGTCTTCTGCATCTTCCTATGGACCTCTGATAAATTTAATGCTGCTCTTAATGCTCTTCTTAATGCTGCTCAAGTAGTGTTTTGAGGGAAACATTTTGTACATTGTCTTTTTGCTTTCATCCAGATCAATGTAATTTTAATTTCCTTTGGGACATCTCATGAGTAATAGATTACCTAGAAATGGGCTTTTTACCTCCTATTTGGAAATTCTTCCGTTACTATTATTGATTTCTAGATTTATAGTCAGATAACTCTGCATGATTTCAGTTTTTTTTATTTGTTGAGGTTTGTTTTATGGCCAAGACATACAGCTGGTCCATGAACACTGTGGGGGTTAGGGGCCCCAACTCTTTGTGCAGTTGAAACTCTGCATATAGAGTTGGGCCTCTGTAGCCAGGGCTCCTTATCCATGGATTCAGTCAATCATGGACTGTGAAGTACTATAGTATTTATGGAAAAAAAAAAAAAAACCTGTACAATTAAAATCTATTTTCTTCAAGAGTAACTGGGGTCTATTTTTGTTATATGTTCAGTGTATTATTGAAAAGACGCTTTTTGAGGAGTGTAATGTTCTATAATGTTGATTAGTTCATTTTGGTTGATGGTGTTGAGTTCTCTTATTTACTTGATTTTCTGTCAAGTTGGTCTACCAATCATTGAGAGAGAGATGTTGAAGTCTCCAAATGTAACTGTAGATTTGTGTAATTCTCTTGTTTCTCCATTTTTCCTTTGCATAGTTTCTTGATTTGTTGTGTTCTTGGTGCACATACTTTTAGGATTGCTGCGTCCCTTTTGTATGTTGATTGTCATCATTAAGTCTCTCTCTCAGTTCAGTTCAGTTCAGTTGCTCAGCTGTGTCCGACTCTTTGCGACCCCATGAATTGCACACCAGGCCTCCCTGTCCATCACCAATTCCCAGAGTTCACTCATACTCACGTCCACTGAGTCAGTGATGTCATCCAGCCGTCTAATCCTCTGTCATACCTTTCTCCTCCTGCCCCCAATCTCTTCCAGCATTAGAGTCTTTTCCAATGGGTCAACTCTTGGCATGAGGTGGCCAAAGTACTGGAGTTTCAGCTTTAGCATCATTCCTTCCAAAGAAATCCCAGGGCTAATCTCCTTCAGAATGGACTGGTTGGCTCTCCTTGCAGTCCAAGGGACTCTCAAGAGTCTTCTCCAACACCTCTACATACATTTTTTCTTTGGCTCTGAAGACAAATTTATTTATTAGTGTAGTTACTTCTACTTTTGATTGATGTTCGCACAGTATCTTTCTCCATACTTTTGCTTTTAACCTGTAAATATCACGGTATTTTAAAGTGTGTTTCTTGTAAACAGTATATGAGTTGGTTATATTTTTGTCTTCTTGCCATTTTCTCACTTTTAAGTGCTGTATTTAGACTATTTACACGTAACGTAATCATTTCTTTTTTAGGGTTTTTTTTGTTGTTGGTCTGTCAGTCGTGTCCAAGTCTTTGCGACCTCATGGACTAGAGCATGCCAGGCTTCCCTGTCCTTCACTGTCTCCGTGAGTTTGCTCAAATTCAGGCCCATTGAATCAATGATCCATTGAAACGTCTCATCCTCTGTCACTCCCTTCTCTTCCTTTCCTCAGTTTCTCCCAGCATTAGGATCTTTTCCAATACATTGGCTCTTCACATCAGGTGGCCAAAGTATTGGAGCTTCAGCTTCAGTATCAGTCCTTCCAACAAATATTCAGGATTGATTTCCTTAGGATTGACCTGTTTGATCTCCTTGTAGTCCAAGGGACTCTCAAGAGTCTTCTTCAGCACCATGGTTCAAAAGTATCAGTTCCTCCACACTCAACCTTCTTTGTGGTCCAACTTTCACATTTGTACATGACTACAGGAAAAACCGTGTTTCAACTGTACAGACATTTGTCAGCAAAATAATGTCTCTGCTTTTATAATACACTGTCTAGGTTTGTCATAGCTTTACTTCCAAGGAGAAAGTGTCTTTCAATTTCATGGCTACAGTCACTGACAGCAGTGATTTTGGAGCTCAAGGAAGAAAATCTGTTACTGCTTCTATTTGCCCCCTTCCATTTGCCATGAAGTGATGGAAATGGATGCCCTTATCTTGTTTTTTGAATTTCATTGAATTTTTGAAATTATTTGAAATTTATTGAGTTTTAAGCCAACTTCTTCATTTTCTTCTTTCAGCCTCATCAGAGGTTCTTCAGTTCCTCTTCAGTTTCTGTCATTAGAGTGGTATTATTTTCATATCTGAGGTCATTGATTTTCTCCTGGCAATCTTGATTCCAGTTTGTGAGTCATCCAGCCTGGTATTTCACATGATGTACTCTGCATATAAGTTAAATAAGAAGGGTGATGATATACAGCCTTGTTTTACTCCTTTCCCAATTTTGAATCAGTCCATTGTTCTATGTCTGGTTGTATTACTTCCTGACCTGGAAACAGGATTTTCACAAGACAGGTAAATTGGCCTGGTATTTCCATGTCCTTAAGGAATTTCCACAGTTTGTTGTGATCTACACAATTAAAAGCTTTAGCATAGTAAATGAAGTAGATTAGATGTTTTTCTGGAATTTCCAATCTTTCTCTATGATCCAACAGATATTGGCAATTTGATCTCCTGTTACTCTGCCTTTTCTAAATCCAGCTTGCACATTTGGAAGTTTTTGGTTCGTATACTGCTGAAACGTAGCTTGAAGGATTTTGAGCATTACCTTGGTAGAATGTGAAATGAGTGCAATTATTGTACAGTAGTTTGAAAATTTTATGGTATTTTGAATACTTGTTGACATTGCTCTTCTTTGGGATTAGAATGAAAACTGACCTTTTCCAATCCTGAGTTTTCCAAATTTGCTGGCATATCAAGTACAACACTTTAATGGCATAATCTTTTAGGATTTTAAATAACTCACCTGAAATTTCATTACTTCCACTAGCTTTGTTTGTAGTAATGCTTCCTAAGGCCCACTTGACTTCTCACTCTAGGATGTATGGCTATAGGTGAGTCACCACACCATTGTGGTTATCTGGGTCATTAAGACTTTTTTTTTAAATAGACCTGTGTATTTTTGCCCCCTTTCCTTAATCTCCTCTGCTTCTGTTAGGTTCTTTTCATTTCTGTCCTTTATTGTGCATGTCATTGCATGAAATGTTCCCTTTCTGATTTTCTTGAAGAGATTTCTAGTCTTTCTGATTCTATTGTTTTCCTCTATTTCTTTGCATTTAAGAAGGCTTTCTTATCCTTACTTACTATACTTTGGAACTCTGCGTTCAGATGGATGTATCTTACTGTTTCTCCTTGCCTTTTGCTTCTTCTTTTTTTCAGCTATTTGATAAAACCTCCTCAGGAAACCATTTTGCCCTCTTGCATTTCCTTTTCCTGGGGATGGTTTTGGTCACTGCCTCACATGCAATGTTATAAACCTAAGTCTGAATTTTGCAATAAGGAGCTCATGATCTGAGCCAGAATGAGCTCCCAGTCTTGTTTATGCTGACTGTATAGAGCTTCTCCATCTTCTGCTGCAAAGAATATAATCAATTTGAATTTGGTTTTGACCATCTTATGATGTTCATGTATAGAGCTGTCTTGTGTTGTTTGAAGAGGATATTTGCTATGACTAGTGCGTCCTCTCAGCAAAATTACATTAGCCTTTGCCTTGCTTCATTTTGTACTCCAAGACCAAACTTACTTGTTACTCTAGTTATCTCTTGACATCCTCCCTTTGCATTCCAATCCCCTATGATGAGAAAGACACCTTTTTGTGTGTTAATTCTAGAAAGTCTTGTAAGTCTTCAGAGAACCATTCAATTTCAGGTTCCTTAGCATTTATGGTTAAGGCATAGACTTGGATTGCTATAATGTTCAATAATTTTCCTTGGAAACGAACCAAGGTCATACAATAGACTCTGACAAGCTATGTATATGTAATATGCATATTATTATATATATATACACACAAGTCATGTATATGAAATATTTATTTATATATAGATACATACACATATTACATACCATAACTTGTCAGAGTCTATATTTGTTGACATTTTGCTAATTAAAGTGGAGTCTAGAATTTTTGTCCTATTAAGTCCCCCATTATAATAAAATGATGTTAAATATTTCCTTCACTTGTATTGATAAACACATAAAACTACGTAATTCTTTTCTAACACAATTTATAAAACTCAAGGGAAAAATTCAAGAAGAAAAACAAAGTCCATTGTATTTATTACTCTTTATACTCTGACTACTTTTCTTTCTTCTTTCTAATTTTTTCAGATTCCTATTTTTATTGTTTCCTTTCTGTTCAGAGATATTTCTGTAGGCAGTCTTTTGGTGTAGGGCTTACGATAGCAAATTCTCTTAGTTTCTTTTCACCTGACATTGTTTTGATTTCCCTTTCATTCTAAAGGGATATAATATCTGGGTTGAGAGTTTCCTTTTAATTCCTGAAAAATGTGCCACTTCTGACCTCCCTGATTTCTCATGGGAAATGAAGTTCATTTGACTTGATTTTTCCTTACAGTTAATATTTATCATTTGCTGTTTCAAGATTTTTTTGTGCTTAGTTTTCACAAGTTTTACTAAGATGTGTCATAGGATGATTTCCTTGGGTTTATACTGTTTGAAATAGACTCACGTTCTTGGATATGTAGGTCTATACGTCTGTCAAATTTAGAAAGTTTTTGTTTACTATTTATTCAAATAGTTTTTGGCCCTACTTTTGTTTTCCTTTCCTTCTAGAATTCCAATGATATGTACATATATATCTTCTGTTACAGTCTCACAGGTCCCAGAGGCTTTGTTCATCTTTTTGTCCAGGCTATTTGTACATGGTTGTTCAAATTGGATAATCTCTGTAATTATAGCTCCAAGTTTTTCTTACTTTCTCCTTTTTGTTGCTGTGTTTACCTCTTATGAAGTTTTGTTTTGATTATTATATATTTCAATTATAAAAGGTGAATTTGTTTTTTCTTTATATCATTTGTTTGCTGAGATTTTCTATTTTATTTATGAGGCTTTCTATTTTTAATTTGTTTCAGGTGTGTTCTCAATTGCTTGTTAAACTTTTTCTATTAGGGCCATTTTAATTTTTGTGAGATAACTCTAACTTCTGTGCCCTTTTAATATTGACATCTGTTTATTCAGTGTGATGTTTTTCTGTTTATTGGAATGATGAGTCATTTTTATTGATAATCTGAGCATTTTAGATATTACATTGTAAGACTTTGGATCTTATTTAATCTTGTTTTAGCAGTTTTCTTATGGCACAGCTTCTTTGGGAGAAGGCAGCTGCTTCCTTATTATTGCCATATGGGAAGTTCAGGTTCACTCCTCAGATTGCATTGCCACCATCTGTCATTCTCTGAATCCTGACGTCCCTGGCCAGTTGTCCTATCTACCTTTCAGAGTATTCTTACATTTGTTTTAAGTAGACTCTAGGTTTTTATGAATTCCACTATTACATAATAAAATCAGTGGCTCATGTCTTCTTGGTGGACCTGGCCCTCAGCATATTGTCTGATAGTAATTTAACAACCACTCCTTTTTTGTTCACTTCATCAATAAATCTATGCTACAGTCATAAATTTTCTCATATATTTTTCCTTTGTTTCTCTCTTATTCTATTTGCAAAAAAAAAAAAA
>SJYW01008055.1:152170-170788 GCA_006410735.1 Raphicerus campestris | reverse complement strand
AATGCTCTTACATCCAGATTAGATGACCCAAAAATCACAAATCCAACAGTAGGCTATTAATCACTTTATTCATTGATGTATGTGTGATTCTCCATTGACTTGAAGTAGATGGTAAGAGTGGGAGAACAGCTATCATCTGAAAATTGAGCCAAATATGTGGAGAAAGAATGCTATCATGAGAGGCTGTCCAGAATTGTCATTAACTGAGTGGGATTTCTAACTGTCTGCGCCAAGGAATTCTTGTCCCTTTGGGCCTTACTTCACTATTATACCTATTTAGAAAGAAAAAAAAAAACCTTTAACATAGTCCATTTCTTTAGAAAATAACTTTATTCCCGGAGCCATTATTGATAGAGTTACTGCTGCACAGTAATGCCTATGGCTATACTCCAAATCGTACCATGAGGTTAAGAAATACCCTGATTATTCATGAAGCAATATGGTATATAAGATGCTAGTCTGTAAGTTTATCCATGTCCAACAAGGCCATGCCTTTGCTTTCTGACTATCCAGGTGTGCACGGGCATACACAGATGCTTACACACATATGCCCACTCACACAGCTGGAATGACATTGCTCTTGGTTGGTCTCATTCTCATAAAGGGACACAAGCCTGGTGGCCACCCTATTGGCCTAAATTCCTCTGACAAGAGACTGGGATGCTGAGGGAACTTCCCAATGAGCTGATATGTGTTTTTCTTCACTGAATCTCCCGTCTTCTTTTTCACCCTTGCCCCCTAAGACTGAAAAAAATTGCTGTGACTCTGAGCAAGACAGGAGAAGCTGATCCTGCTTCCCATTCCCATAAGATTTCATCTTAGTGATACCACCTGAAAGCCAATATTTCCAACGTTTTTGATAACTGTTTTCCTTCAGTAAAACCCCAGGCGTGACGTGTTGGCCGTCTTGTTTGGCAGGGTGCAGGCAGGTGGTCTTTTCTGCTGCCATGAAGGAAAGAGCTGGTCACTGATTATCTCTGGTCTGGTATTCCGACAGAGGGCAGTAAGACCTCACCTGCCTGGCCCTTCAGAAAACCCTCGGCAGAGGGAAGCTCAGGACCAGTTCTTGAGGGATGAATTGGAAATAGCAGAGTGGAGGATGGAGTCTATATAGGTGGTGATCCGCTCCCACGTGTGGTCTCCCCACTGCAGGTGTGTCTGGGATCATCCACCTGACCAAGACATCCAAAGGTGAACCCTTGAGCACTGACCTTAACTCCTAAGGAGAAAATAGTTCTCCTGAGAGCATGGGAAAGCTATTTCCTCCAGGGTGAAGTGGATGAGTCAAGAGAGTCCACCAGATAAAGAGGAATAGTGTGGGATAAGTGGCTCCCATAACCAGTTGTTAAGTTTATTTCTAAAATAAGAATAAAGAATCCGAAAGAGGCTTGAGCATTTCTTCATAGCAAATAGCAGGTGTTTTTGACAACTTAGATGCCTGGTCTTGACTCTTCCATTTTTTTCTCAGTTTCTTCCTGAAGAAATAAATGAGGTCTCATTGCACTGTGGGTGCTTCACTTGTTCTTATATGTTTGGGAGTTTGTGACAATTCCCATTTTATTCTCTACCACCTTTAGTAAGAAGTCGGTCAGCTCATATTCTTGTAGCATTTGATGTTTTGTATTCTACATGTCATTCTCATTCAATTCAGTCTTGATTAATTGAACTTTCAACCATTACAAATAACAAGTAAAAATAATTCTATTTATACATACTAGGTCATTTATTGGTGAACTGATTATTTATAAAGAAAAAATGAATATATCATTATAGAATTTATAGTCAGATATAATTAATTGATTTTATAGTTTTTAATCCACAAGAAAAAGCACTTAAAAACTAATGACTTTGACTTAAGAAGCATATAAATAATAAAATTAATTAATTAAGTTACTTCTGTTGAGATTTGGGACAACTATGCTGTCAGTTTTCTTCCATTTTATGTTCTAAAGTATAAGGCTCCCTCAGTCATTCTCATTATCTAGTAATTGGCTTCAATTAAAGCAAGTAATAATAACAAATGATGACTGTTGAACAGGATCTCTGCTTCACTCAAGGATTATAGCCACTGCCAGTTGTGATGGGAGAGCCATGACTCCCAGGACCATGTCTGCTTTATTTGCTTTCTATGCTGTATCTTCTGATATTCAACACTGACAGGGACTTCCAGGACAAAATGCATTCAGTCAAATCAAATATTTGCCTCAAATCTATGAAAATAACATGTTGAGTAAAAGCAGACCCAGATATATATGTCTTCAAAAAGCAAAAACATTATTTGAAAAAGATAAATACAACCCAGTGTTCATAACAGTGTTATTTGTAACTGCCAATATATGAAAACAACCTAAGCCTCCATCAACATATGGATTGATAAATAAGATGTGGTATATATACAATAGAATACCACCAAGCCATAAAAAAAGAAGTAAAAATTGCTATTTGTAGAAACATAGGTGGACTTGAAGGACATTATACTAAATGAAATGAGTCATACAGAAAAAGACATACAGCATGATATCATTTATATATGGAATTTGAAACATACAACAAACTAGTGAATATAACAAAAAGAATCAGACCTACAGAAATAGAGAACAAACTAATGGTTACCAGTGAGGACAGAGAAAAGGAGGGCCAATATATGGGTGGAGAATTAAGAGGTACAAACTATTACATGTAAAATAAATAAGCTACAAGGATATATTGTACAACACAGGAAATATAACTGTTTTAATAATAAACTGAACTGAACTGATAAACAGAACATAACATTTTAAAATTGTGAATCAGTATATGGTACACTTGGAACTTTTATAAATATTGTATAATGATGACATATAATATGTATTATATTTATATCATAGTGATAATATATGTATTATAATGATACTTCAATTTTTTAAATTAAAAAAAAAATCTGGCTACGAAAGAATTGACAGGACCAGTAACAGAAAAGTACTGTACAGATGGACCAGGTCTTCTTGGCTAACCTCTAAGGCCCTTGATAAAGAAGCACATAGTCCAACATTTAATGGAACCTCAAGGAATATCTGAATTGTGAACTGTATGAACCTATTGCACATTGCTCACCAATTTCTACCTTTGATATTAAATTTTTAGATGTGTTTTGCAGTTATAAGCCATGCTGAAATGAATATCTACACATATCTTCTTTATTCATATGTGTACTAGAGTTTCTCTAAAATCTAGTCACAGATGAGTTTTAGGCTGAAGGTCTTGCACATTTTTTATCATTCATGGGCATAGATAAATTATTCCTCAAAGTTGTGTTCCAGGGTTCCTTTATGCTGGTAGTGTATGATGAATTGAGTCCTGAATTTAAGGTGGATGGCCAATTGAGTCCTGAATTTAAGATGAATGGGGAGCACGTTTACTAAATTCCTTTTAATATCATCACATGAGGGTATCAGACCTGCTAGTTTCCTTTCAAATGCCCATCTTCTTCCTTTACTAAAGAGCTTGAATGTTGCATACAGTCTTCAGCAACATCCTTAGCTTTAAACTCTCAATTTTCCAATTGTCAGGTGGATGATAGATCAACGTTCTACTAGCAAATGAAATGTTGGTAGAAATCCCTTAGAAGCGCATGCATTCATGAACAAAAAAATGCAGACTTACTGGAGAGAAAACTCTCTGCCCATTTGCACCCTTAGAGCTTGCCTGGAAGGGAATGTGAAGCAAGGAGGCACAGCAGCCATCTTGTGACCTTTAGGTAACATGAATGAGAATGAAACCTTGCTAACCATAGTGGACAAGACACCTTTTTTTGAGGATCCACACACCAATAACAGCTGAGAATACACTTGCATCACTGGTTGGGAATTTCCCTTTACCTATGGGAACTGCTTACTTAGAGTTATCTCCCTTGCCCTCCATGGGAAAGGTAATGGCAATGACCTTTCCAATGATCTGCCCAATGAAGATGATGGCTCAAGAAGAGTTATGGAGACTCCACTGCTGTATCTTCATTTGGGATAAGAATATCCTAGTTCCAGAACTCTAATAGCATTGACTGAGTCATCAATTGCAAACATTTTTGCTGTTCAATTTCTCCCTTTGCTTAGACCTGCTTTCCTCATGACCTTACTATTGTATCTCCCCAAAACTCTCTCCAGTGAACATTCTGCACCTCAAGCTTATTTCCAGGGTACACAATCTAAGACACACACAAAGCATGTGGAGCACAAATATTGAAAGAGTCCAATGTCACTGGTTGGATATCATAACTGCCCTGAACTGCACTCAGGTGTTTTGCAATACAAGACAAATAAAACTAAATATATTTAAGCTTCTGCCATTTGAACTTCTATTTCTTTTAGCAAAATCCAGTTCTAACTGGCAACTGTAGTCTCACATACTTGGAAAGTGGTCAAGGTCCTGTCAAACTTGAGAGTGCTATGAATATGATGTTTTTCCTTATGTTATAAGGTTATGTAAACACAAACAGGGTGAAAATGATCCTCAGCTTTCCTTCCTCTCATTCTCCCAAAACCACTCTTATTCTATGCTTCAGCAATATGGAAGTACCTTTAGAACTCAGATTCTGCTTTATTCCTCTTTATCACATGCTATTATTTCCATCTGAGAATATTTCCCTTAATCTTCCCCTGAAAGGGCTTCCCTAGTGGCTCAGACAGTAAAGAATTCTCCTGCAAGACCCAAGAATTCTCCTTGGGTCCAGAAGATCACCTAGAGAAGGGAATGGCAACCCACTCCAGTATTCTTGTCTGGAGAATTCCATGGACAGAGGATCCTGGTGGGCTACAGTCCATGATGTTGTACACTACTGAATGACTAATCCCCTGAAAACATGTCATTCTTCACAACCCAGAGCTGGCTTATTTGCATAATTCCCTGGATGTCCTATACTTCTACTGTCTTCCTGTGGTGGGCATAGCTCCTTGCCTGCACAATACCTATTATGCCTTCTATCTTGATGGTGTAGTTTTGAACTATGTTCTCTTAGCTAAATTGGAACTAACTTCCCCAAATTTCTTTCTGTATGTTTTTGGATAAGAGTTAACCAGAAAATAACTTGTGTAAGATTTAAAAGGCAGAGGTGAAGCAGCAGGCATTGTTTAGGCTCTGAAGTTTGCACAGAACACTGGTGCTGTTGTTCTATGTGTTGTCTCTGCATTTTTGGCCCACCTTGCTAGCTCATGGCTCCTGCAGATCCACCAGATTGCCTCCTCCAGCTTCTCTGTGTTTTGAACAAGGTGTATGCATCACTCCTTGGCAAAGAGCACTGACTTTTTCCATAGGCCACCTATGTCATTAAGGTTAGAGGCAGTGAAAGACATATGTAGGTTCCACTTTATTCTCATAGCTTGCAGGCTTTTCTCATGCTTAAATCACAGGCTTTGCTTTGTCATTGCAATGACCCGTCTCACATCCACCTTTCTTGTCTGATTGCCAGGCTGGGTTTAAGCTCAGAAACAAAACTAGACATACAGGCAAAAGTCTACATACTTTACTGTCTGCAACTTCAAATGATCTAATGCTGCCAATAAATTTTTTATTCTATACAACATAGTGATTCTGTTTCTGAATCATGACAGATACCCTTAAGAACAAATTCCTGATTTATTCAATGTTAATATGATCAGCTACAAAACTAAATTACTCATACATTACAGTTCAGTTCAGTTCAATTCAGTTGCTCAGTCGTGTCTAACTCTTTGAAACCTCATGAAGTGCAGCATGCCAGGCCTCCCTGTCCATCAACATCTCCCAGAGTTCACCCAAACTCACGTCCATTGAGTCGGTGATGCCATCCAGCCATTTCATCCTCTGTCATCCTCTTCTCCTCCTGCCCCCGATCCCTTCCAGCATCAGGGTCTTTTTCAATGAGTCAACTCTTCGCATGAGGTGGCCAAAGTATTAGAGTTTCAGCTTTAGCATCATTCCTTCCAAAGAACACCCAGGACTGATCTCCTTTAGAATGGAAAAGTTGTGTATCCTTGAACTCCAAGGGACTCTCATGAATCTTCTCTAACACCACAGTTCAAAAGCATCAATTCTTCAGTGTTCAGCTTTCTTCACAGTCCAGCTCTCACATCCATACACGACCACTGGAAAAACCATAGCCTTGACTAGTGGAGAAATACCTCCACAAAGAATGAAGAGGCTGAGCCAAAGTGGAAGCAATGTGTAGTTGTAGATGAATCTGATGTTGAAACTTAAGTTCAATACTGTAAAATACAATATTGAGTAGGAGCCTGGAATGTTAGGTTCATGAATAAAGGTAAATTTGAAGTGGTCAAACAGGAAATGAAAAATCGATATTTTAGAAATTAATAAATGAAAATCAAAGAGAATGGGTGAATTTAATTCTGATGACCATTATATCTACCAGTGTGGGCAAGAATCCCTAAGAAAAATAGTGTAAAAAAAAAAAAAAAAAGAGTCCAAAATGCAATACTTGGGTGCAATGTCAAAAATGACAAAATGATCAAAGTTGAAAAAAATTACAATAAACATAGAGGAAATATTTAACATCATTAACATCATTATATTATAATGGGGGCTTAAAGGGACAAAAATTTCTAGACTCCATTTAAATTGGCAACATGTCAACAAAAATAGACTCTGACAAGTCATGTATATGTATATGTATTAGAGATACATAACTTGTCAGAGTCTATTATATGATTAGAGTTCATTTCCAAGGAAAACTATTCAGCATCACAGTAATCCAAGTCTATGTCCCAACCACTAATGCTGAAGAAGCTAAATGGTTTTATGAAGACCAGTAAGATCTTCTAGATTTAACACCAAATAAAATATGTTCTTTACTTCATAGGGGACTGGAATGCAAAAGTAGGAAGTCAAGAGATACCTAGAGTAACAGGCAAGTTTGACCTTGGAGTATAAAATGAAGCAGATCAAAGGCTAACAGAGTTTTGCCAAGAGAATGCATTGGATATAGCAAATACCCTCTTCCTACAATACAAGATATGACTCTACACATAGACATGGCCAGATGGTCAATACCAAAATCAGATTGATTATATTCTTTGCAACCAAAGATGCAGAAGCTCTATGCAGTCAACAAAAACAAAACTGGAACTGACTGTGGCCCAGATAATCAACCTCTCATTGCAAAATTCAGACTTAAATTGAAGAAAGTAGGGAAAAACCATAGGCCATTCAGGTATGGTCCCTTAAGATTATACAGTGGAAGTGACAGAGAGAGTCAAGGGATAATATCTGCTAGACAAAGTGCCTGAAGAACTATGGACAGAGGTTCTATAACATTGTACATCAAGTTGTGATCAAAACCATCCAAAAGAAAAAGAAATGTAAAAAGGCAAAATGGTTGTCAGAAGCAGCCTTACAACTAGGAGAGAAAGAAGAGAAGTGATAGACACAGGAGAAAAGGAAAGACATAGCCATCTGAATGTAAAGTTCCAAAGGATTGCAAGAAGAAACAAGAAAGCCTTCTTAATTGAACAATGAAAAGAAAAAGAAGAAAACAATAGAATGGAACAAGCTAGAAATCTCTTCAAGATAATTAGAAATACCAAGGGAATATTTCATGCAAAGATGGGTCCAGTAAAGGTCAGAAATGGTGTGGAACTAACAGAGGCAGAAGATATTAAGAAGAGGTGACAAGACTACACAGAAAAGCTGTACAAAGAAGATTTTAATCACCAAAGAAGGCTAAACATCAAAGAATTGATGCCTTTGAACTGTGGTGTTGGAGAACTCTCTTTAAAATCCCATGGACTGCTAGACCAAACCAGTTGATTCTAAAGGAAATCAATCCTGAATATTCATTGGAAGAACTAATGCTGGCCACCTGATGTGAAGAACTGACTCATTGGAAAAGACCCTGATGCTGGAAAAGATTGAAGGCAAGAGAAGGGGATGACAGAGGGAAAAATGGTTGGATGGCATCACCAACTCAATGGACATGAGTTTGAGCAAACATCTGTAGATGGTAAAGCACAGGAAAGCCTGGAGTGCTGTATTCCATGGGGTCACAGAGAGTTGGATATGACTTTGTAACTGAACAAAGACCTGGATAATCATAATGGTGTGCTCACTCACTCAGAGCTAGACGTCCTGGAGTATGAAGTCAGGTGGACATTGGGAAGCATTACTAGTAACAAATCTAGTGGAGGTAATAAAATTCCAGGTAAGCTATTTCAAATCCTAAAAGATGATGCTGTTAAACTGTTGCACTAAATATGCCAACAAATGTGGAAAACTCAGAAGTGACTACAAAACTAGAAAAGGTCAGTTTTCATTTCAATCCCAAAGAATGACAATGCCAAAGAATGTTCAAACTACCCCACAATTGCATTCATTTCACAGGCTAGCAAGGAGCTGCTCAAAATTCTTCATGCTAGCCTTCAGTAATATGTGAACCAAGAACTTTCAGATATATAACCTGGATTTAGAAAAGGCAGAGGAATCAGAGATCAAATTGCCAACATCTACTGAATCACAGATAAAGCAGGCAATTCCAGAAAAACAGCTACTTCTGCTTTATTGACTACACTAATGCATTTGACTGTGTGGATCACAAGAAACTGTGGAAAATTCTTAAAGAGTTAGGGATATCAGAACACTTTACCTGCCTCCCAGAAGCCTGCATGAGGTCAAGAAGCAACAGCTAGAGCCAGGCATTTAACCATGGACTGGTTCCAAATTGGGAGAGGAGTATGTCAAGGCTGTATATTGTCACCTTGCTTATTAAACTTATATGTGGAGCACATCATCCAAAATGCCAAGCTGAATGAAGCTCAAGCTGGCAGCAAAGTTGCAAGGAGAAATATCAGTAACCTCAAATATGAAGATAACACCACTCTAATGGCAGAACTGACTCACTGGAAAAAAACACTGAAACTGGGAAAGATTGAAGGCAGGAAGAGAAGGTGACGACAGAGAATAATATGGTTAGATGGCATCACCGACTTGATGGATATATGAATTTGAGCAAGCTCTGGGAGTTGGTGATGGACAGGGAAGCCTGGCATGCTGCAGTTCATGAGGCTGCAAAAAGTCAGACACCACTGAACTGAACTGAATGGCAGAAGGCAAACAAGGACTAAAGAGCCTATTGATAAGGTGAAAGATCAGAGTGAAAATTCTGGCTTAAAACTCAATATTCAGAAAAAGATCAAACATCTGGTCCCATCATATCATGGCAAATAGATGGAGAAAAAATAGAAACAGTGATAGACTTTATTTTCTTGAGCTCCAGAATCACTATGAACAGTGACTGCAGCAGTGAAATTAAAACACAGTTGCTCCTTGGAAGGAAAGCTATGACAAAACTAGACAGTGTATTAAAATGAAAGACATCACTTTTCCAACAAAGGTGAAATAGTCAAAGCTGTGTTTTTTCCAGCAGTCATTTATGGATTTGAGAGTTGGACAATAAAGAAGGCTGAGCATCAAAGAACTGATGCTTTCAAATTGTGGCACTGAGGAAGATTCTTGAGAGTTCCTTGGACAGCAAGGAAATTAAACCAGTCAATCCTAAAGGAAAGCAAACTGAATATTCATTGGAAGGACTGATGTTGAAGGAGATGCCCAAACTTTGGATACTTTGGCTACCTGATAGGAAGAGCCAACTCATTGGAAAAGACCCTGATGCTGAGAAAGATTGAGGGCAGTAGGGAAAAGGAATGACAGAGGAAAAGATGGTTGCATGGGATCACTGACTCAAAGGACATGAATTTGAGCAAACCCAGGGAGATGATGAAGGACAGGGAAGCCTGGCATGCTGCAGTCCACGGGGTTGCAAAGGGTCGGACATGACTCAGTGACTGAACATCAACAGGTAGTAGGCATGCAGAAATATCTCTTAACTATGACTGATCTAAATATTGACAAGGTTATTAATTCCCCTTGAAGAAACTGAAGTCTGTTGAAAGAGGAAATAATTTGGAAATCTCATATTGATGCAGACTATCATGAGTTATTTTTTTCCCCACTCATTTTTCCTGTGTCTATCTTTCCTAAAAGAAGTCTAAAGTAGTTACATTTCAGATTTATTACATGAGCTCACCTTATTCTTTTTTTTAAATTTTACTTTATTTTACTCTACAATACTGTATTAGTTTTGCCATACATCAACATGAATCCACCATCCAGGTGTACATGAGTTCCCAATCCTGAACCCCCCTCCCACCTCCCTCTCTCTTTACATGAGTTCATCTTCCTCTTCATCTGTACTCTTTCTTCAGTGATGTTTCTGGGGCTTTTCAAAATGTTACAGCCAAAGGTCATGTTCCCCTAAGTTGGGCCCCAGTGTCTTGGGAAAAAACAAGATCTGGGTACAAGATAATTGTACAACTTAGCCACTGTCAATATAAAGTAAGAGAAGATAAACAAGGAAAACTTCATCCACTGGGCAAAAGACCAATAAATGGAAAACCCAGTGGGAATAGGAGGTAAAACTGTTACCAAATCCAGGATCACGCTGCTTTCCACAAAAGGAAAATAAATTGAGAGGCAAGTTCTTCAGGCCAAGAATAGTGACTTTATTTGGAAAACCAGCAGTGAAGCTGGTGAACTCATGTCGCAAAGAACCACCTTGTCCAGGTTTGGATGTTAGTTTCTATTATAGAACAGAGGAAAACATATAAACATAAAGTAAAAAAGGTGATAAATTGTTGCAAATATTTCCTATTTCCAGCCATACTCAGAGAGGATATATTAAATTTTCTTTTCTGCAACAATTCACAGGTGGGCTTAGTCAGAATGTTTTCTGTGAGCTAAACAAAGGCATTTAGCTTAACACTCAGACACCCTTAACAGGAGGGAGGGTTCCTAAAGATGAGCCATTATATATACTTCAATCTATAAGCAACAAACCTCTAGTAATTAACATGTAGCAAAAGCAATAGAAAGCAAAGGTAAAGGTAAAAGAAATGGATTCAATATGTTTTGTTCTTCTCTATTATAAAACCTGTCAGAAGCAGTGGCAGCTTATCTGTACACAAAAACATTTCCGGTGGAACCCAGTGCAATTCTCCCTCTCTCTCCCACCCACTTGCTGAAACTAGCTTGATTTTCTCAGAATGAAAAAGTNTGATGAAGGACAGGGAAGCCTGGCATGCTGCAGTCCACGGGGTTGCAAAGGGTCGGACATGACTCAGTGACTGAACATCAACAGGTAGTAGGCATGCAGAAATATCTCTTAACTATGACTGATCTAAATATTGACAAGGTTATTAATTCCCCTTGAAGAAACTGAAGTCTGTTGAAAGAGGAAATAATTTGGAAATCTCATATTGATGCAGACTATCATGAGTTATTTTTTTCCCCACTCATTTTTCCTGTGTCTATCTTTCCTAAAAGAAGTCTAAAGTAGTTACATTTCAGATTTATTACATGAGCTCACCTTACTCTTTTTTTTTAATTTTACTTTATTTTACTCTACAATACTGTATTAGTTTTGCCATACATCAACATGAATCCACCATCCAGGTGTACATGAGTTCCCAATCCTGAACCCCCCTCCCACCTCCCTCTCTCTTTACATGAGTTCATCTTCCTCTTCATCTGTACTCTTTCTTCAGTGATGTTTCTGGGGCTTTTCAAAATGTTACAGCCAAAGGTCATGTTCCCCTAAGTTGGGCCCCAGTGTCTTGGGAAAAAACAAGATCTGGGTACAAGATAATTGTACAACTTAGCCACTGTCAATATAAAGTAAGAGAAGATAAACAAGGAAAACTTTATCCACTGGGCAAAAGACCAATAAATGGAAAACCCAGTGGGAATAGGAGGTAAAACTGTTACCAAATCCAGGATCACGCTGCTTTCCACAAAAGGAAAATAAATTGAGAGGCAAGTTCTTCAGGCCAAGAATAGTGACTTTATTTGGAAAACCAGCAGTGAAGCTGGTGAACTCATGTCGCAAAGAACCACCTTGTCCAGGTTTGGATGTTAGTTTCTATTATAGAACAGAGGAAAACATATAAACATAAAGTAAAAAAGGTGATAAATTGTTGCAAATATTTCCTATTTCCAGCCATACTCAGAGAGGATATATTAAATTTTCTTTTCTGCAACAATTCACAGGTGGGCTTAGTCAGAATGTTTTCTGTGAGCTAAACAAAGGCATTTAGCTTAACACTCAGACACCCTTAACAGGAGGGAGGGTTCCTAAAGATGAGCCATTATATATACTTCAATCTATAAGCAACAAACCTCTAGTAATTAACATGTAGCAAAAGCAATAGAAAGCAAAGGTAAAGGTAAAAGAAATGGATTCAATATGTTTTGTTCTTCTCTATTATAAAACCTGTCAGAAGCAGTGGCAGCTTATCTGTACACAAAAACATTTCCGGTGGAACCCAGTGCAATTCTCCCTCTCTCTCCCACCCACTTGCTGAAACTAGCTTGATTTTCTCAGAATGGAAAAGTCAGCAGAACACTGGAGGGTTTCTGAGCCTGCACACTAAAGCAAGGTGACTCGCACTGAAACAGCAGATTTAAACAGGATCAAGAATCCGGTAATATAATATCTAAAATAACCAGAACACAGTAAAAAATCGATCACACCAAGAACCAGGGAAATAGTGACTTAAATGAAAAAGGCAGCCAAGAGATATCACATTAAGATGAATTTGAGAAGCTGGATATGTTTGCCGAAGATATCTGAGCAGCCATCATAGAAGTGGTTAAACAAAGTAGATAAGAACTCTCTTGGAATAATTGGGGAAAAAAAATGAAGAGTTAGGCAAAGAAATAGAATTTAAGGAAAAAAGAGTCAAATAGACATTATAGAACAGGCAAAGTAAATTAAAATCTTTCTGGAAAGAATTCACCATTACTGATGCCATCAAGAATATTTGTGATTCATAGGAAAAGGCCAAAATAGAACATTAATAAGAGTTTGAAAGAAGTTAATTTCAACTCTCATGGATGTCTTATGTGGAGTTGCTTCTTATGGGTTTCAAAAAAGTGGTTTCTTGAGCTGGGTTCTACTCTTGGTGAAGATTCTGTGAAGACTGTTGAAATGACAACAAAAGTTTTAGACTATGATACAGATTTATTTGATAAAGCAGAGGCAAGGTCTGAGAGGATTGACTACAATTTTGAAAAAAGTTCTACTGTGGGTAGAATACTATCTACTTTAGCATGTTACAGAGAGATTGTGAAAAGAAGAGTCAGTTGATGCAGCAAACTTTGTTGTTGTCTTACTTTAAGAAATTGTTTCAGCCACCTCCACCTTCAGCACCTACCAGCCTGATTAGTCAGCAGCTATCAACATGGAGACAAGCCCCTCCACTAGCAAAAAAAAAGAAAAAGAAAAACACTTTTTGAAGACTCAGACAGTAGTACTTTATTTTTTCTTTTAGCAATAAAGTATTTTTAATTAAGGCAAAAAAAAAAAAAAAGCCAATGTAAAGAACTTGCTGGAATGGCTCAATAGGAGCATGTACAAGACAGCAAGTACATATATAGATTGAAACAGAATGTATTTAATCTGAACAGGAGAGAAAATTGACTAAAATGGACAATGACAATGAAAACAGAACCTTAGTGACCTGGAAAACAATCATAAAAGATCTAAGATCTATATTATAAATCTGTATCATAAACCTAGAAAGAGTAGAGATGGTACACACAAAAGTAAACTCAAATGGATTAAAGATATAAATATAAGACTGGATACTATAAAATTCCTAGAGTAAAATGTAGGTATGACACTCTTTGACATAAATCACAACAGTATCTTTTTAGGATTGATCTCCCAGAGTAATAGAAATAAAAACAAGAATAAACAAATGGACCTAATTAAATGTAAATAGTATTTGCATAACAAAGGAAACCATAAACACAGCTAAAACACAATTGGGAGGAAATATTTGCAAATATTCTGACTGACAAGGGATTAATCTCCAAAATATACAAATAGCTCATATACCTCAATATATTAAAAATAACAATAACAAAGAAATTAAAAAACAATAGAAGATCTAAATAGACATTTCTCCATAAAAGATATACAATGGCCAAAGTGCACATGAAAACATTCTCAACATCGCTAATTATTAGAGAAATGCAAATCAAAACTACAATGAGGTATCATCTCACACTGATCAGATGACTATCATCAAACTATCTACAAATAATAAATGTTGGAGAGGATGTGGAGAAGAAGGAATCCTCCTGCACTGTTACTGGAAATGTAAATTGGTACAGTCACTATGCAGAACAGTATGAAGGTCTCTTAAGAAAATAAAAATAGAGCTACCATTTGGTACTTAAATCCCACTCCTGGGCATATATCCAGAAAAAAAAAATCGAAAAGATATATGCACCCTAATGTTCACTGTGGCACTGTTTACAATAACCAAGACATGGAGGCATTCTAAATGTCCTAAAGCAGATGAATGGATAAAGAAGATGTAGCATGTTTATGTGTGCTTCCCTGGTAGGTCAGCTGGTAAAGAATCGGTGTGCAATGCAGGAGACCCCAGTTCAATTTCTGGGCCGGGAAGATCCCCTGAAGAAGGGATAGGCTACCCATTATAGTAAACTTGGGCTTCCCTGGTGGCTCAGACAGTAAGGAATTCACCTGTAATGTGGGAGACTTGGGTTTGATCCCTGGGTTGGGAAGATCCCCTGGAGGAGGGCATGGCAACCCACTCCAATATTGTTACCTGAAGAATCCCCATGGACAGAGGAGCCTGGCAGGTTATAGTCCATGGGGTTGCAAAGAGTCAGAAACGACTGAGCAAATAAGCACAGCATGGTAACAACATGTTTATACAATTGAATATTACTCATCCATAAAACGGAGAAGGCAATGGCAACCCACTCCAGTATTCTTGCCTGGAGAATCCCAAGGACAGAGGAGCCTAGTAGGATGCCATCTATGGGGTTGCACAGAGTTGGACACGAGTGAAGTGACAGCACCAGCACCAGCAGCAGCAGCATCCATAAAAAAGAATGAAACAGTGCCATTTGGAGCACAAGTGGATCTAGATATTATCATATTAAGTACACGAGACTTTGAAAGTTGTATCACTTATAGGTAGAATCTAAAAAAAAAAAGACACAAATGAACTTTTATATAACACAAAAATAAACCCACAGATATAGAAAACAAACATGATTACCAAAGGGGAAAGGGAGAAGGAGGGATAATTAGGAGGTTGGGATAAACATATACAAGCTATACTTAACTGGAATGGGTGAATTTAACTTAGATGACAATAATATGTACTACTGTGGCAGCAATCCCTTAGAAAAAATGGAATAGCCATCATGGGCAACAAAAGAATCTGAAAGGCAGTACTTGGATGCAATCTCAAAAACAACGGAGTAATCTCTGTTTGTTCCCAAGGCACATCATTCATTATCACAGTACGCCAAGTCTATGCCCCAACCAGTAGCACTGAAGAAGCTGAAGTTGAAAGGTTCTAAAGACCTCCACGCTCTTTTAGAACTAACACCCCAAAGAAATGTCCTTTTCATTATAGGGGACTGGAATGCAAAAGTAGCAAGTCAAGAAACAACTGGAGTAACAGGCAAATTTGACGATGGGATATGGAATGAGGCAGGGAAGAGGCTGATAAGAGTTTTACCAAGAGAACACACTGGCCATAGCAAACACCCTCATCTAACAACATGAGAAGATTTTACACGTGGACATCACCAGATGGTCAACACCGAAATCAGATTGAGTTTGTTCTTTGCAACCAAAGATGGAGAAGCTCTATACAGTCAGCCAAAACAAGACTGTGAGCTGACTGTGGCTCAGATCATGAAAACCATATTGCCAAATTCAGATTTAAAATGAAGAAAGTCAGGAAAACCACTAGACCATTCAGGTATGACCTAAATAAAATTCCTTATGATTATACAGTGAAAGTAAGAAATAGACTTAAGGGACTAGATCTGAAGATAGAGTGCCTGATGAACTATGGGTGGAGGTCCGTGACATTGTACAGGAGACAGGGATCAAGACCATCTCCATGGGAAAAAAAAAAAAAAGTGCAAAAAAAGCAAAACGACTGTCTGGGGGCAGCCTTACAAATAGCTGTGAAAAGAAGAGAAACAAAAAGCAAGGAGAAAAGAAAGATATGAGCATCTGAATGCAGAGTTCCAAAGAATAGTAAGGAGAGATAAGAAAGCCTTCCTCAGTGATCAGTGCAAAGAAATAGAGAAAAACAACTAAATGGGAAAGACGAGAGATCTCTTCAAGAAAATTAGACATGCCAAGGGAATATTTCATGCAAAGATGGGCACAATAAAGGACAGAAATGGTATGGACCTAACAGAAGCAGAAGATATTAAGAGAAAGTGTCCAGACTACACAGAAGAGCTGTGCAAAAAAGCTCTTCATGACCCAGATAATCACGATGGTGTGATCATTCACCTAGAGCCAGACATCCTGGAATGAGAGGTCAAGTGGGACTTAGAAAGCATCACTATGAACAAAGCTAGTGGAGATGATGAAATTCCAGTTGAACTATTTCAAATCCTGGAAGATGATGCTGTGAAAGAGCTGCACTCAATATGTCAGCAAATTTGGAAAACTCAGCAGTGGCCACAGGACTGGAAAAGGTCAGTTTTCATTCCAATCCCAAAGAAAGGCAATGCCAAAGAATGCCCAAACTATCACATAATTGCACTCATCTCACACGCTAGTAAAGTAATGCTCAAAAATCTCCAAGCCAGGCATCAGCAATACATGAACTGTGAACTTTCAGATGTTCAAACTGATTTTAGAAAAGGCAGAGGAACCAGAGATCAAATTGCAAACATCTGCTGGATCATGGAAAAAGCAAGAGAATTCCAGAAAAACATCTATTTCTGCTTTATTGACTATGCCAAAGCCTTTGACTATGTGGATCACAATAAACTTTGGAAAATTCTGAAAGAGATGGGAATACCAGAGCACCTGACCTGCCTCTTGAGAAACCTATATGCATACCAGAAAGCAACAGTTAGAACTGGACATGGAGTTACAGACTGGCTCCAAATAGGAAAAGGAGTACGTCAAGGGTATATATTGTCACCATGAGAAACGCTGGGCTGGAAGAGGCACAAACTCGAATCTAGATTGCTAGGAGAGATATCAATAACCTTAGATATGCAGATGACACCACCCTTATGGCAGAAAGTGAAAAGGACCTAAGAAGCCTCTTGATGAAAGTGAAAGAAGAGAGTGAAAAAATCTTAAATTGGCTTAAATCTCAACATTCAGGAAATGAAAATCATCACATCTGGTCCTGTCATTTCATGGCAAATAGATGGGGAAACAGTGGAAACAGTGTGACACTTTATTTTTGAGGGCTCCAAAATCACTGCAGATGGTGACTGCAGCCATGAAACTAAAAGACGCTTACTCCTTGGAAGGAAAGTTATGACCAACCTAGAAAGCATATTGAAAAGCAGAGGCATTATTTTGCTAACAAAGGTCCGTCTAGTCAAGGCTATGGTTTTTCCTGTGGTCATGTATGGATGTGAGAGTTGGACTGTGAAGAAGGCTAAGCGCCGAAGAATTGGTGCTTTTGAACTGTGGTGTTGGAGAAGACTCTTGAGAATTTCTTGGACTGCATGGAGATCCAACCAGTCCAATCTAAAGGAGATCAGCCATGGGTGTTTTTTGGCAGGACTGATGCTAAAGCTGAAACTCCAATACTTTGGCCACCTCATGTGAAGAGTTGACTCATTGGAAAAGACTCTGATGCTGAGAAGAATTGGGGGCAGGAGGAGAAGGGGACGACAGAGATGAGATGGCTGGATGGCATCACCGACTCGATGGACATAGGTTTGGGTGAACTCCTGGAGTTGGCGATGCACAGGGAGGCCTAGTGTGCTGCAATTCATGTGGTCACAAAGATTCAGACACGATTGAGTGACTGAACTGAACTGAACTGAACTGAAGTAAAACAGATACTTTAGACCAGAGTCGTTTACTATAATGGTATGTGAGAATAAATTGCTTGTCTGGAGTGATTCATCCTTCCAGAGGTAAGCAAGTAAATTTAAAAAGTGCATATTGATTCTCTAACAGGCAGTCTTATATGGAACAAAATCATTTAGCATGCTCATAAAGTATAATAATCACTTCAATATTATATTAAAATTGATCATGTACTGGAAGGTTATATAAAACTGAAATAAACTTAGACCATAAATTAATAAAAATAATTTTAATGATCTTTTAAAGACTCAAGTAAAGAAGAATAAAAACATGCTATAGAACACTTAAGTGATAGAAAAAGTAAAATGAATGAATTATATATAAAAAACTTGGTATGAAATCAAAGCTATACTTAAAAAATGTTCAAGTCCAGGAATACTATTACTATTAAACAAGAGTCCCTTGGTCTGCAAGGAGATCCAACCAGTCCATTCTGAAGATCAACCCTGGGATTTCTTTGGAAGGAATGATGCTAAAGCTGAAGCTCCAGTACTTTGGCCACCTCATGCGAAGAGTTGACTCATTGGAAAAGACTCTGATGCTTGGAGGGATTGGGGGCAGGAGGAGAAGGGACGACAGAGATGAGATGGCTGGATGGCATCACGGACTCAATGGACGTGAATCTGAGTGAACTCCGGGAGCTGGGGATGGACAGGAAGGCCTGGTGTGCTGTAATTCATGGGGTCGCA
>SJYW01008055.1:137807-151266 GCA_006410735.1 Raphicerus campestris | reverse complement strand
AAAGATATGAGCATCTGAATGCAGAGTTCCAAAGAATAGTAAGGAGAGATAAGAAAGCCTTCCTCAGTGATCAGTGCAAAGAAATAGAGAAAAACAACTAAATGGGAAAGACGAGAGATCTCTTCAAGAAAATTAGACATGCCAAGGGAATATTTCATGCAAAGATGGGCACAATAAAGGACAGAAATGGTATGGACCTAACAGAAGCAGAAGATATTAAGAGAAAGTGTCCAGACTACACAGAAGAGCTGTGCAAAAAAGCTCTTCATGACCCAGATAATCACGATGGTGTGATCATTCACCTAGAGCCAGACATCCTGGAATGAGAGGTCAA
Organism: Raphicerus campestris; assembly: GCA_006410735.1. Taxonomy (NCBI): domain Eukaryota; kingdom Metazoa; phylum Chordata; class Mammalia; order Artiodactyla; family Bovidae; genus Raphicerus; species Raphicerus campestris. The sequence goes on along the minus strand of SJYW01008055.1, from coordinate 150,932 downwards.
GTGGGACTTAGAAAGCATCACTATGAACAAAGCTAGTGGAGATGATGAAATTCCAGTTGAACTATTTCAAATCCTGGAAGATGATGCTGTGAAAGAGCTGCACTCAATATGTCAGCAAATTTGGAAAACTCAGCAGTGGCCACAGGACTGGAAAAGGTCAGTTTTCATTCCAATCCCAAAGAAAGGCAATGCCAAAGAATGCCCAAACTATCACATAATTGCACTCATCTCACACGCTAGTAAAGTAATGCTCAAAAATCTCCAAGCCAGGCATCAGCAATACATGAACTGTGAACTTTCAGATGTTCAAACTGATTTTAGAAAAGGCAGAGGAACCAGAGATCAAATTGCAAACATCTGCTGGATCATGGAAAAAGCAAGAGAATTCCAGAAAAACATCTATTTCTGCTTTATTGACTATGCCAAAGCCTTTGACTATGTGGATCACAATAAACTTTGGAAAATTCTGAAAGAGATGGGAATACCAGAGCACCTGACCTGCCTCTTGAGAAACCTATATGCATACCAGAAAGCAACAGTTAGAACTGGACATGGAGTTACAGACTGGCTCCAAATAGGAAAAGGAGTACGTCAAGGGTATATATTGTCACCATGAGAAACGCTGGGCTGGAAGAGGCACAAACTCGAATCTAGATTGCTAGGAGAAATATCAATAACCTTAGATATGCAGATGACACCACCCTTATGGCAGAAAGTGAAAAGGACCTAAGAAGCCTCTTGATGAAAGTGAAAGAAGAGAGTGAAAAAATCTTAAATTGGCTTAAATCTCAACATTCAGGAAATGAAAATCATCACATCTGGTCCTGTCATTTCATGGCAAATAGATGGGGAAACAGTGGAAACAGTGTGACACTTTATTTTTGAGGGCTCCAAAATCACTGCAGATGGTGACTGCAGCCATGAAACTAAAAGACGCTTACTCCTTGGAAGGAAAGTTATGACCAACCTAGAAAGCATATTGAAAAGCAGAGGCATTATTTTGCTAACAAAGGTCCGTCTAGTCAAGGCTATGGTTTTTCCTGTGGTCATGTATGGATGTGAGAGTTGGACTGTGAAGAAGGCTAAGCGCCGAAGAATTGGTGCTTTTGAACTGTGGTGTTGGAGAAGACTCTTGAGAATTTCTTGGACTGCATGGAGATCCAACCAGTCCAATCTAAAGGAGATCAGCCATGGGTGTTTTTTGGCAGGACTGATGCTAAAGCTGAAACTCCAATACTTTGGCCACCTCATGTGAAGAGTTGACTCATTGGAAAAGACTCTGATGCTGAGAAGAATTGGGGGCAGGAGGAGAAGGGGACGACAGAGATGAGATGGCTGGATGGCATCACCGACTCGATGGACGTAGGTTTGGGTGAACTCCTGGAGTTGGCGATGCACAGGGAGGCCTAGTGTGCTGCAATTCATGTGGTCACAAAGATTCAGACACGATTGAGTGACTGAACTGAACTGAACTGAACTGAAGTAAAACAGATACTTTAGACCAGAGTCGTTTACTATAATGGTATGTGAGAATAAATTGCTTGTCTGGAGTGATTCATCCTTCCAGAGGTAAGCAAGTAAATTTAAAAAGTGCATATTGATTCTCTAACAGGCAGTCTTATATGGAACAAAATCATTTAGCATGCTCATAAAGTATAATAATCACTTCAATATTATATTAAAATTGATCATGTACTGGAAGGTTATATAAAACTGAAATAAACTTAGACCATAAATTAATAAAAATAATTTTAATGATCTTTTAAAGACTCAAGTAAAGAAGAATAAAAACATGCTATAGAACACTTAAGTGATAGAAAAAGTAAAATGAATGAATTATATATAAAAAACTTGGTATGAAATCAAAGCTATACTTAAAAAATGTTCAAGTCCAGGAATACTATTACTATTAAACAAGAGTCCCTTGGTCTGCAAGGAGATCCAACCAGTCCATTCTGAAGATCAACCCTGGGATTTCTTTGGAAGGAATGATGCTAAAGCTGAAGCTCCAGTACTTTGGCCACCTCATGCGAAGAGTTGACTCATTGGAAAAGACTCTGATGCTTGGAGGGATTGGGGGCAGGAGGAGAAGGGACGACAGAGATGAGATGGCTGGATGGCATCACGGACTCAATGGACGTGAATCTGAGTGAACTCCGGGAGCTGGGGATGGACAGGAAGGCCTGGTGTGCTGTAATTCATGGGGTCGCAAAGAGTCGGACATGACTGAGCGACTGAACTGAACTGAAAGCATATGAAAAATATTATGCCACTTCCTTTTGTTCTCTATACGATTCAACAAGAAATCTGCTGTTATTTAAATTGGCTTTCCTCTATAGTAAATATGTCATTCTCTCTGGTAGGCTTTAGGGTAATTTCTTTAGTTTTTAAAAGTTTAAATATAGTTTGTCTCGGTATGAAGTTCTGTGGTGGTAGTAGTTTAGTCATTGAGTCATGCTGGATTCTTGTAACCCTATGCACTATTGGGCCCACCAGAATCCACTGTCTATGGGAATTCCCAGTCAAGGATACTGGAATGAGTTACGACTTCCTTCTCTAGGGAACCTTCCTGACCCAGGGTTTACCCTGCTTGGGGTGTGAGAAAGTTTCTGATTCTTTTGGTTTGTCTTATTCCAAATTCAAGATATTTTAAAACATTGTTTCTCCAAATATACTTTTAACCCATTATTCTTTCTCCAATTCCTGTTTCTCTTTTTTATTGAAGTATAGTTATTATACAATGTTGTGTTTATTTTGGGGTATACAGCAAACAGTAAAGTTTTGGGTGTCCAGATTCTTTTCCATATAAGCTATGACAAGATGTAAAGTATCAGTTTGATTCAGCAGTTGAGTCCTGTCCGACTCTGACACCATGAATTCCAGAACAAGAGGCCTCCCTGTCCATCACCAACTCCCGGAGTTCACCCAAACTCATGTCCATTGACCTGGTGATGCCATCCAGCCATCTCATCCTCTGTCGTCCCCTTCTACTCCTGTCCCCAGTTCCTCCCAGCATCAGAGTCTTTTCCAATGAGTCAACTCTTCCATGAGTTGGCCAAAGTATTGCAGTTTCAACTTTAGCATTAGTACTTCCAAAGAACACCAAGGACTGAAATCCTTAAGAATGGATTGTTTGGATCTCCTTGCAGTCCAAGGGACTCTCAAGAGTCTTCTCCAACACCACAGTTCAAAAGCATCAATTCTTCGGTGCTCAGCGTTCTTCACAGTCCAACTCTCACATCCATATATGACCACTGGAAAAACCATAGCCTGGACAAGATGGACTTTTGTTGGCAAAGTAATGTCTCTGCTTTTCAATATGCTATCTAGGTTGGTCATAACTTTCCTTCCAAAGAGTAAGTGTCTTCTAGTTTCATGGCTGCAGTCACCATCAGCAGTGATTTTGGAACCCCACAAAATAAAGTATGACACTGTTTCCGCTGTTTCCCCATCTATTTGCCATGAAGAGAAGGGATCAAATGCCGTGATCTTTCACTCTCCTCTTTCACNCCATCAGCAGTGATTTTGGAACCCCACAAAATAAAGTATGACACTGTTTCCGCTGTTTCCCCATCTATTTGCCATGAAGAGAAGGGATCAAATGCCGTGATCTTTCACTCTCCTCTTTCACTTTCAGCAAGAGGCTTTTTAGGTCCTCTTCATTTTCTTCCATAAGGGTGGTGGCAGCTGCATATCTGAGCTTATTGATATTTCTCCCAGCAATCTTGATTCCAGCTTGTGCTTTTTCCAGCCCAGAGTTTCTCATGATGTACTCTGCACAGAAGTTAGATAAGCAGGGTGACAATATACAGCCTTGACATACTCCTTTTCCTATCTGGAACCAGTCTGTTGTTCCATGTCCAGTTCTNTTTAAGCCAACTTTTTCACTCCCCTCTTTCACTGTCATCAAGAAGCTTTTTAGCTCCTCTTCACTTTCTGCCATAAGGGTGGTGTCATCTGCATATCTGAGGTTATTGATATTTCTCCCAGCAATCTTGATTCCACCTTGTTTCTTCCAGTCCAGCGTTTCTCATGATGTACTCTGCATGTAAGTTAAATAAGCAGGATGACAATATACAACCTTGATGTACCCCTTTTCCTATTTGGAACCAGTCTGTTGTTCCATACCCAGTTCTAACTGTTGCTTCCTGGCCTGCATACAGATTTCTCAAAAGACAGGTCAGGAGGTCTGGTATTCCCATTTCTTTCAGAATTTCCCACAGTTCATTGAGATCCACACAGTCAAAAGCTTTGGCATAGTCAACAAAGCAGAAATAGATGCTTTTTNATTTCTCAAAAGACAGGTCAGGGGGTCTGGTATTCCCATTTCTTTCAGAATTTCCCACAGTTCATTGAGATCCACACAGTCAAAAGCTTTGGCATAGTCAACAAAGCAGAAATAGATGCTTTTTTGCAACTCTCTTGCTTTTTCCATGATCCAGCAGATGTTGGCAATTTGATCTCTGGTTCCTCTGCTTTTTCTAAAACCAGCTTGAACATCATGGAGTTCATGATTCATGTATTGCTGAAGTCTGGCTTGGAGAATTTTGAGCATTAGTTTACTAGCGTGCGAGATGAGTGCAACTGTGCAGTAGTTTCAGCATTCTTTGGCATTGCCTTTCTTTGGCATTGGAATGAAAACTGACCTTTTCCAGTCCTGCTGGAAAGTGGCTACTGCTGAGTTTTCCAAATTTGCTGGCATATTGTGTGCAGCACTTTCACAGCATCATCTTTCAGGATTTGAAGCAGCTCCACTGGAATGCCATCACTTCCACTAGCTTTATTCACAGTGATGCTTTCTAAGGCCCACTTGATTTCACATTCTAAGATATCTGACTCTAGATTAGTGATCACATCACTATAATTATCTGGGTCATGAAGATCTTCTTGTACAGTTCTTCCTTGTATTCTTGCCACCTCTTCTTAATATCTTCTGCTTCTCTTAGGTCCATACCATTTCTGTCCTTATTGTGCCCATATTTGCATGAAATGTTCCCTTGGTATCTCTAGTTTTCTTGAAGAGATCTCTAGTATTTCCCATTCTATTTCTTTCCTCTTTTTCTTTGCATTGATCCCTGAGGAAGGCTTTCTTATCTCTCCCTGCTGTTCTTTGGAACTCTGCATTCAGATGCAGATCTTTCTTTTTCTCCTTTGCTTTTCACTTCTCTTCTTTTCACAGCTATTAAGGCCGCCCCAGACAGCCATTTTGCTTTTTTGCATTTTGTTTCCATGGGGATGGTCTCGATCCCTGTCTCCTGTACAATGTCATGAACCTCCATCCATAGTTCATCAGGCACTCTATCAGACCCTGTCCCTTAAATCTATTTCTTACTTCCACTGTATAATTATAAGGGATTTGATTTAGGTAATACCTTAGTGGTCTAGTGTTTTCCTGACTTTCTTCAATTTAAATCTGAATTTGCCAATAAGGAGTGATGATCTGAGCCACAGTCAGCTCCTGGTCTTGTTTTTGTTAACTGTATAGAGCTTCTCTATCTTTGGCTGCAAAGAATATAATTAATCTGATTTCAGTGTTGACTATCTGGTGATATCCATGTGTAGAGTCTTCTCTTGTGTTGATGAAAGAGGGTTTTTACTGTAACCAGTGCATTCTCTTTGCAAAACTCTATTAGTCTTTTCCCTGCTTCATTCAGTATTCTAAGGCCAAATTGCCTGTACTCCAGGTGTTTCCTGACTTCCTAACTTTGCATTCCAGTCCCCTATAATGAAACGAATATCTTTTTTGGTTTTTAGTTCTTAAAGGTCTTGTAGGTCTTCATAGAATGTTTCATCTTCAGCTACTTTAGCGTTACTGGTTGGTGCATAGACTTGGATTACTATGATACTAATTGGTTTGCCTTGGAAATGAACAGAGATCATTCTGTCATTTTTGAGATTGTATCCAAGTACTGCATTTTGGACTCTTTTGTTGACCATGATGGCTAGTCCATTTTTTCTAAGGGATTCATGCCCACAGTAGTAGATATCATGGTCATCTGTGTTAAATTCACCTATTCCAGTCCATTTTAGTTTGCTGATTCCTAGAATGTCAGCATTCATTCTTGCCATCTCCTGTTTGACCACTTCCAATTTGACTTGATTCATGGACCTAACGTTCCAGGTTCCTATGCAATATTGCTCTTTATAGCACTGGACATTGCTGCTATCACTAGTCACATCCACAACTGGGTATTGTTTTCCTTTGGCTTCATCCCTTCATTCTTTCTGGAGTTATTTCTCCACTGATCTATAGTAGCATATTGGTCACATACAGACCTGGAGAGGTCCACTTTCAGTATCCTATCATTTTGCCTTTTCATACTTTTCATGGGGTTCTCAAGGCAAGAATACTGAAGTAGTTTTCCATTCCCTTCTCAAGTGGACCACTTTCTGTCAGATCTCTCCACCATGACCCCCTATCTTGGTTGGTCCCACAGGGCATGGCTTAATTTCATTGAGTTAGACCAGGGTCTGGTCCATGTGATTAGATTAGCTAGTTTTCTGTGATTATGGTTTCAGTGTGTCTGCCCTCTGATGCCCTATCACAATACTTACTGTCTTACTTGGGTTTCTCTTAACTTCTACATGGGGTATCTCTTCACAGCTGCACCAGAAAAGCAGTCACTGCTCCTTACCTTCGCCAAGAGGTATCTCCTCACCACTGCCCCTCCTGACCTTGAACGTGGAGTGGCTCCTCTCCGCTAATCTCTTCATGGTGACATCAGATCCTCATGACGTTCAGTTCCCACCAGACCCTGCAGGCAGAGCTCCAAGAGGCTAACTCTTGAAATAGATCCAGAAACAGTGGAAACAGTGTCAGATTTTATTTTGGGGGCTCCAAAATCAGTGCAGATGGTGATCGCAGCCATGAAGTTAAAAAACCACTTACTCCTTGGAAGAAAAGTTAAGACCAACCTAGATAACATATTGAAAAGCAGAGATATTACTTTGCCAACAGAGGTCCATCTAGTCAAGGCTATGATTTTTCCAGTGGTCATGTATGGATGTGAGTTGGACTGTGAAGAAAACTGAGTGCCAAAGAATTGATGCTTTTGAACTGTGGTGTTGGAGAAAACTCTTGAGAGTCCCTTGGACTGCAATGAGGAGATCCAAACATTCCATTCTAAAGGAGATCAGTCCTGGGTGTTCTTTGGAAGGATTGATTCTAAAGTTGAAACTCCAGTACTTTGGCCACCTCATGCAAAGGGTTGACTCATTGGAAAAGACTCTGATGTTGGGAGGTGTTGAGGGCAGGAGCAGAAGGGGTTGACAGAGGATGAGATGGCTGGATGGCATCACTGACTTGATGGACGTGAGTTTGGGTGAACTCTGGGAGTTGGCGATGGATAGGGAGGCCTGGCATGCTGCAATTCATGGGGTCACAAAGAGTTGGACATACTGAGTGACTGAACTATGTCTGTAAGAAAATCAAAGTAGATGTTCTAATACAGTTTCTAAAGGCCAAATGTGCGCTGGCATGAGAGTATGACAGACTCTAGGGGCTGAAGACAGGGATCTTCACACAAACTTGCAGACTTCCCCAGAACTCCATCAGGCTCCCGAAAAGAATGGAGAGACCTGAGAGAAAACCACACCCCTAGATGAGGGAGGGAAAAAGTAGCCACAGCAAGAACTGCCAAAACTCATTACAACTATGAATGAACAGTCTTCCCCTGTGGTTCATCTGGTAAAGCATCTGCCTGCAATGCTGGAGACCCATATTCAATCCCTGGGTCAGGAAGATTCCCTGGAGAAGGAAGTGGCAACTCATTCCAGTATCCTTGCCTGGAAAATTCCATGGATAAAGAAGTTTCATGGGCTAGAGTCCACAGGGTCACAAGAATCCAACATGACTTAATGACTAAACCACCACCAAACTTTAGGGGAAAATATGTAGACTAAGGGTACCTGTGGCAACTCATTACAGCTAAGGGAGAGGGTGGAGAATGGAGGGGACAGCCTTGTGCCCTGGAAGAGGGGCAGGTATATAAACTAGGCCCAGAATTTACCTGAGGGGGAGGGGTACTTGTAAAGAGCACACCCCAAGCTCTTGTTCACAGTGCCTGCTTGAGATTGAGGCTAAAGGCAAACATCAGAAAACATAGCCACAGTATATTAACAGGGATTATGTTAAAATAGGAGATAAGAAAGCTAAGAGAATCTGATGGCACTATCAGAACTTAAAGGTTTATGTACGTGTTGTCATAAGTATTAGTGAGAATGAGGAACACAGCTGCTGACAGCATCTACCTGTTCAATTATTGGCTGCCTTCCAATTTTTTTCTTCACCTTTGGTTTTCAATGGCTTGAAATTTGTTGTACCCATGTTATATGTATGTATGTGTGTGTGTGTTTATTTATTTCTTAATTTCTGAACTTGAGTGATCTCTGGTTTAGTATATGTTGCTAGTTACTAATTATGGAATATTCTGTTTTTTCTTCAAACATGCATATCTTTAAATCCATTCTCATTCTTCTTTATCTGGGATTCTAAGTAGAGAATTTGTGACTATATCTGTTTACACTTCAATCAGCAGTGAATTAATTTTCTACTTTCTTTGAAAATATGCCAATTTTAAAAAAAAAGATAATTTGAGCCATTCTGGTAGGTGTGCAGTGATATTTTATTGTGAATTTTTTATATTACTTTCCTGATAACTAAAAGGTTGGAAAATTGTTTAGCATGTGTAAAATGTTTAAATAATGTTTATTAAAAGAATGATTAAAGAACACAATAGATGAAGCACAAGGAAAGGCATGGCTTTGATTAAAAGTACATATTCCGTGTTTTGTGGCTGGAGAATTCCTCTGATCATTTAGTCCTGTGCTCCCATGTATGTGAAGGTAGATCACCAATGGGACTTAGGTTTGTCTGAACTTGCCATTCCTTGTGCAGTGGCAACCAGTCCTCCTGCTTCCCATATGCTTGAGGACACCAAGTCACAGAATGTTCTCATATCTGCCAGTTCTTCAACTGGGTCTTTTTGTGATATTCACTTGTTTAGTTGGGTTATCATAAAACAGGACACAGAAACTCTGTGAAGTACTGGCACATGAGTTCCTAGTGAGGTAGAAATTGCTAGGCAGTCAGTGTAGAACTCTGAGACCTTGGTCTTGTTTTCAGTAAGCATCTTATCCTGCTAAACTATCTCTTTGTCCTGAATTCCTAGAATGTGTCCTTGGTCTGAAAAATTGTCAGCATTCAGAAGGGCAATAATAATTAACTTCTCTTCCATATGCCTGAGGGGAAAATAACTGGTGATCATTCATCTTTAGCCCATATATCTGGTCCATTGTAAAATGGCTATGGGGCATGAAAAAGGTAAACATAAAGATGTTAAGTTAAACATTTTGACCTCTACACTGATTGGTTAAATATGATGTATTTTAAGGACTGGAGCCAACCAAAACTGTAGAGATTAATACTGTTAAGGATATAAACTGCTCCAAATCCTCCCTTTGCAAGACTCTACCCCCTCTCAATAGTTATGTTGAGAGCTTTGTACTTCCCTGATGTGCTGAGTGGTAGGTGAACAAAGAAGATCCTTCCATGCCACTGTCTTCAGCAGAGTCTTGTGCTGAGTAAGCTCAGTGCCTGCCAACAGTGGTCCCACTCAGCATATCTCATCTTTGTGTCCATATCATGATGATGAGACTGATTCATGTCCTCTCTGATGTTTAATGAGGTTGACACTGAGTCAGCCTTTCTTTGAATGAGGACTTTCTTTGAAAGAGGAAAACTAATTGTTTGCTGATAACATAATCACTGGTATCAGAATCAATTCAGTTCAGTCGCTCAGTCGTGTCCGACTCTTTGCGACCCCATGAACCTCAGCATGCCAGGTCTCCCTGTCCATCACCAACTCTCGGAGTCCACCCAAACCCATGTCCATTGAGTCAGCGATGTGATCCAACCATCTCATCCTCTGTGGTCCCCTTCTCTTCCTGCCCTCTAACTTTCCAAGCATCACGGTCTTTTCCGATGAGTCAGCTCTTCACATCAGGTGGCCAAAGTATTGGAGTTTCAGCTTCAACATCAATTCTTCCAATGAACACCAAGGACTGATCTTCTTTAGGATGGAATGATTGGATCTCTTTTCAGTGCAAGGGACTTTCAAGAGTCTTCTCCAACACCACAGTTCAAAGCATCAATTCTTCCAGCTCAGCTTTCTTTATAGTCCAATTCTCACATCTATAAATGACCACTGGAAAAAACATAGCAGTGACTAGATGGACATTTGTTGACAAAGTAATGTCTCTGCTTTTTAATATGCTGTCTAGGTTGGTCATAACTTTTCCTTCCAAGAAGTAAGTGTCTTTTAAATGCATGGCTGCAATCACCATCTGCAATGATTTTGGAGCCCAGAAAAATAAAGTCAGGTACTGTTTCCCCATCGATTTGCCATGACAGAAATCAATACCATCCCCAAGGGAAAAAAATGCAAAAAAGAAAAATGGCTGTCTGAGGAGGCTTACAGATAGCTGTGAAAAGAAGAGAAGCAAAAACCAAAGAAGAAAAAGAAAGATATACCCATTTGAATGTAGTATAGGAGAGATAAGAAAGGAGAGATAAGGAGAGATAAGAAAGGAGAGATAAGAAAGCAAGGAGAGATAAGAAAGCCTTCTTCAGTTATCAATGCAAAGAAACAGAGGGAAAAAATAGAATGGGAAAGACTAGCTATCTCTTCAAGATTAGAGATACCAAGGGAACATTTCATGCAAAGATGGGCTCATTAAAGGACAGAAATGGTATAGACTTAACAGAAGCAGAAGAAATTAAGAAGAGGTGGCAAGAACACACAGAACTGTACAAAAAAACTTCATGATCCAGAAAATTATGATGGTGTGATCACTCACCTAGAGCCAGACATCTTGGAATGTGAAGTCAAGTGGGCCTTAGAAAGCATTACTACAAANGATATCAGTATAGATAGAGTAACTAAAGTAAAATTTTAAAAAATAATGACAACCTCAAATACTTTTTGGACAAGGGAAAACTGAATCCCTTCTGTATTGCTATTGGTAACATAATATGATCTATCATTCAAGAAAACACACCACCACCATTTATGACAAATGTGACACTCCAGTGAAATATGTAAAAGTTATTATTTTTAACATACTGTTTTAATTGGCTACCACGTGGGAAAAATAATGTATCTTGGCCCCTACTTCCCAGTTTACACAAAAATCAATTTCAGGTGGATTGTTCATGTAAATATAGAAAGCAAAACTATTAAACTTTAAGAATACAACATAAAATATATCTTCATGGCTTGATGGTAGGCAGATATCCTTAAATAGGGAATAGAAGTGCTAATATTATAAAAAACTGCTGGCAACCACACTAAAATTGAGAATTTGCATTTATCATAAGGCATTGTTAAAGTGTTAAAAGGCCAGTGCATAGAGCAGAGATTATATATGATAAATACATCTAGCAATTTTCATTCATCCAAAATGTATAATACATAGTTTCACAGGGCAAAAAATAAGAGCAATCATTGAAAGGGCCATAAAAAGTAATAAAAATGACAAAATCCATTTATCATCTGGGAAATGTAAATTAACACACAATAATTGCAGCTATATTGTTTGCAAATGAGACTTCATTAACTTCTTAGTTTCTTTAGGCATGGATTTTTGAAATGAGAACTAGTTTTTCCTCCCATGAGAAGATAACATTAATTTCTACAAGATTGACATGCTTTCATACAAGACACCAGAAGATCTTGAATCTGAAATGACCTTGTAACTTGCTTTGACCAGTAGAATGTGGAAGAAGTGTTGCTAGGACCTCCTAGGAATGCTGCAGCTACCATGCAAAGAAGCCCAGGCCAGCCCCCTTGAAGATGACAGAACATTTGGAGAGGGAAGCAGAGCCAGTTATGAGTATGAAATGTCACACATGTGAGTGTGGCCACGGTGGACCAGCACCAGTTTAGCATCTGGATGACTACAGTAGCGTGGGTGTTCCCTGGAAACACTAGCAAAAGTACTGCCTTGATGATAATAGGCCAAAACTTTTGATTCATATAATTGGCCCATGTAGTAAAATAGTGGTTATTTAAGCATGTAAGTTTTGGTGTATTTTGTTACACAGCAATCATTAACTAAAACAATGATGCAGCAGTGCACACTCAGCAGTTACTAAAATGAAAAACAAAGACAATACCAAATGCAGAGTATCTGGAACTCTTACGCCATAGAGGTGAACAACACTTGACAGTATCTACTAAAGTTAGTGAAGTGAAGTTGCTCAGTCGTGTCCGACTCTTTGCGACCCCATGCACTGTAGCCTACCAGGCTCCTCTGACCATGGGATTCTCCAGGCAAGAATCCTGGAGTAGGGTGCCATTTCCTTCTCCAGATCTACTAAAGTTAGACATACACATACTCTCAGTTCAGTTCAGTTCAGTTGCTCAGTCGTGTTCGACTCTTTGCGACCCCATGAATTGCAGCATGCCAGGCCTCCCTGTCCATCACCAACTCCTGGAGTTCACTCAGACTCACGTCCATCAAGTCAGTGATGCCATCCAGCCATCTCCCGTACCTTTCTCCTCCCACGCACAATCCCTCCCAGCATCAGAGTCTTTTCTAATGAGTCAGCTCTTCACATGAGGTGAGTATTGGAGTTTCAGCTTTAGCATCATTCCTTCCAAAGAAATCCTAGGGCTGATCTTCAGAATGGACTGGTTGGGTCTCCTTGCAGTCCAAGGGACTCTCAAGAGTTTTCTCCAATACCACAGTTCAAAAGCATCAATTCTTCTGCACTCAGCTTTCTTCATAGTCCAACTCTCATATCCATACATGACCATAGGAAAAACCATAGCCTTGACTAGGCGGACTTATGTTGGCAAAGTAATGTCTCTGCTTTTGAATATACTATCTAGGTTGGTCAAAGCTTTCCTTCCAAAGAGTAAGCGTCTTTTAATTTCATCGCTGGCATCACCATCTGCACCATCACCATTTTGGGGGGAGCCCCCAAAAATAAAGTCTGAAACTGTTTCCACTGTTTCCCCATTTGCCATGAAGTGATGGGACCAGATGCCATGATCTTCGTTTTCTGATGTTGAGCTTTAAGCCAACTTTTCCACTCTCCTCCTTCACTTTCATTAAGAGGCT
>SJYW01008055.1:110454-122181 GCA_006410735.1 Raphicerus campestris | reverse complement strand
TTTTTTTTACAAGAAATGCACAGTGTAATAAACATCTAGCTCCTTTATTTCTCAGTGGAACTATGTGGGTTCAGCACTGGCCTCACTGGCCTTGCATTTGGCTGGAAGCAATGCTCTTATTAAATCAGAAACCAAAGAAGACCCCTGACCCCAAGACAAGCCTGAGGCTGGCCTCATCCTGACATCACTAAGAAGTCTGGCATTTAAATGCCAACATCTCTCCAAAGGTCCATGATGAAAGCAGTAGGCCATGCACAACTTTTTATACTTCATTTCCCATTATAGGAAAAAAAGGGAAAATGTCAGAGGTAATTCAGTTCTGAAACCCAAGGCAAATTTCTCCTTGGGCAGAGAGGGATACAGCTATGAGGTGACTTCAAAAGACATTGGAGCCCCTCCAAAGTCACTTCATGTCCTCAGACTGCTGTCTGCAATCTTGCCATCAAAGTGGCTGGCCAAGGCTGAGTATCTGCTATGTGCCAAGGACTGTGCCTAAGCTTTTGCATGCTCTTTCTCTGTTCCTCTACCTCCTTACCTGTCCTGAAAACCAGATGGTGTAGCAAGTCTGAAAAAGATAAGCTTGGCAAAATGGGGAGAAATCCAGATGCTGCCAGACATGTGGCCTTGGCATGGTGATATCCCCACTGTCCAGAGGCTGGTGATCAGCCTGCAGCTTCAGAAATGGAGATCAGTGAACAAGGCCTTCATTCACTCAGAGTTTGTTGAGTACTTCTTTGGAAAGCTACTTGTCTAAGTTCTGAGGATTTACTGGTGCATAATTGAGGAGTTTCTTCATAGAGTTTTTCTTCTGGTCAGGAATCTGCACATAAACAAAAATGGTAATTGTGGACCACAGGGTTTACTTGGAAACAACAGTATAGATGAGAGAAAGAAGGTGGGTGGGATGAAAGGGGACAGGTGCCATTAATCAGCTACTGAAATGACATCCAGAGTATCATTCATGAATTCACTGGGAGAACAAAGTACAAATAGGCCTAGAATCTGTGCTGTTACCAATGTTTTCTCTGAGATAGATCAATGAACTCAAAATAGTGATGAGAAAGTGCTTGACCAGTTGGGACTCAAACAGATGAGTTCAGTGTAGAAATAGCATGTCCAACTATGGCATATCCACTGAGCCAGCCTGGTGTCTGTGTTACCAACAGGGAATACTGGGAATATTTGAAGGTCCTCTGGACTACACTGACCTTGAGACTCCTGCATTTGTCTTTTTGACTCTGCTTTTGTGACCTCTCATACCTCTCTTCTGACTGACCTCACCTTTCTATAAGCCACTTTACTTATTGTTTCCCTAGCTTAGCTTCTCGAGAAATCAGGGGCTGGAAAAACAAATCTGCATGAGGAACAAGATGGTAAGAAAATGTCTCAGAGAAGAGAAAGTCAAGACAAGGGCAAGTATGGAGCTAGCTCTCATGAGTACAGGAATCCAGAGAAATTCCTGAAAAGGTCTACAAACACTTTGGCCCACTTCAACTCTTGACTCAGCTTGGTAGAGGGTGGCCCAAGGTATTAATTCTGTGATGTTTCTATGCTGTACAAGCATCAAGGCTAAGGTACACAGACACCTCAATTGTAACAACAAAAGAATCCCAAGGCATAAAGTAGTAGTAGTACTGAAAGTCACTCAGTTGTGTCCAACTCTAGGAACCCCATGTACTGTAGCCCACCAGGCTCCTCTGTCCATGGGATTCTCCAGGCAAAAATACTGGAGTGGGTTGCCATTTCCTTCTCCAGGGGATCTTCCTGACCCAGGAATCAAACCTAGTGCAGAAGTGTCTCCTGCACTGCAAGCAGATTCTTTACTGACTGAGCTAGGAGAGAATCCCTAAGGCATAAAGGGGAGATCCAAAACACAGGTCAGAGGTAAGGCTCCACTGAGTAGAATCTGGTAAAGGGGCCCTAACAGTAGCGGCTGGAGTGAGATGAGACTTAGAGGATCTGAGCGGGGCACAAGAGATGTCCTGCACATATTAGTAAAATCCTTCATTTTTAAGTCAAAATATTGACTTAGAATTTGACCAATATCCTACTTTAACTAGTTACTCTTCAGTTAGATTTTACTTGCTTGGCAGTTGTTCCATGTCTTGAAGCTGGCTTGGCCCAACCCTGCTTTTTAGGCACAAACTTAGCAGTTTATTTCTATTAGGGCAACCAGAATCTCCAATTTATAAATGTCCCGTTAAAACAGATAAATAAACATTTATAACAAAGCTCAGAAACAAGGAGTTTGCCTCAATTCACCATGCTCATTGATGCTGAGAAAGGCCTTGAACATAGTTTGCTACATTTTTGCAAATTATGTTCCCAAGAGACCTGCTAAATTCTGAAATTTTACATATTTTTATTTGGATTGCTTCAATAAATTGTTTTTCTAAATCAACTTGTTTTCTTGTTTGTCTTAATAAGCATTTTAATGCTTCTTCATTGCCTGTAGAAAAGCTTGTGAACACCTTATAATGGCTTTCAAGATTCTCCTAGAACTTCCCAAACAACATTCCCTTCCTAATAAACAGTCAGTGAAATGACTGACAGCACTTAGACACATTTAAGACCTTCATAGTCCCTGCCATTACTATTTCTTGTACTTGGCATTCCCTGGAATACAAAAGTAGGAAGTCAAGAAACACCTAGGGTAACAGACAAATTTGGTCATGGGATAAGGAATGAAGCAGGGCAAAGGCTAACAGAGTTTTGCAAAGAGAACACACTGGTCATAGCAAACACCCCCTTCCAACAACACAAGGGTAGATTCTACACATGGACATTACCAGATGGTCAACACTGAAATCAGATTGATTATATTCTTTGCAGCCAAAGATGGAGAAGCTCTATACAGTCAGCAAAAAAAAAAAAAAAAAAAAAAAAAGACCAGGAGCTGACTGTGGCTCAGATCATGAACTTCTTATTGTCAAATTCAGACTTAAATTGAACAAAGTAGGGAAAACCGCTAGACCATTCAGGTATGACCTAAATCGAATTCCTTATGATTATACAGTGGAAGTGAGAAATAGATTTAAAGGACTAGATCTGAGGTTTGTGACATTGTACAGGAGACAGGGATCGAGACCATCTCCATGGGGAAGAAATGTAAAAAAGCAAAATGGCTGTCTGGGGAGGCCTTACAAATAGCTGTGAAAAGAAGAGAAGCAAAAAGCAAAGGAGAAAAGGAAATATATAATCATATGAATGCAGAGTTCCAAAGAATAGCAAGAAGAGATAATAAAGCCTTCTCCAGTGATCAATACAAAGAAATAGAGGAAAACAACTGGATGGGAAAGACTAGAGATCTTTTCAAGAAAATTAGAGATACAAAGGGAACATTTCATGCAAAGATGGACTCAGTAAAGACAGATATGGTATGGACCTAACAGAAGCAGAAGATATTAAGAAGAGGTGGCAAGAATACACAGAAGTCTACAAAAAAAGATCTTCATGACCAAGATAATCATGATGGTGTGCTCATTCACCAGACATCCTGGAATGTGAAGTCAAGTGGGCCTTAGAAAGCATAACTATGAACAAAGCTGACGGAGGTGATGGAATTCCAGTTGAGCTGTTTCAAATCCTGGAAGATGATGCTGTGAAAGTGCTGCACTCAATATGCCAGCAAATTTGGAAAACTCAGCAGTGGCCACAGGACTGGAAAAGGTCATTTTTCATTCTGATCCCAAAGAAAGGCAATGCCAAAGAATGCTCAAACCACCACACAATTGCACTCATCTAACACATTAGTAAAGTAATGTTCAAATTCTCCAAGCCAGGCTTCAGCAGTATGTGAACTGTGGACTTCCAGATGTTCAAGCTGGTTTTAGAAAAGGTAGAGAAACCAGAGATCAAATTGCCAACATCTGCTGGATCATGGAAAAAGCAAGAGAGTCCCAGAAAAACATATATTTCTGCTTCATTGACTATGTCAAAGCCTTTGACTGTGTGAATCACAATAAAGTGTGGACAATTCTGAAAGAGATGGGAATACCAAACCACCTGACCTGCCTCTTGAGAAATCTGTATGCAGGTCAAGAAACACCAGATAGAACTGGACATAGAATAACAGACTGGTTCCAAATAGGAAAAGGAGTACCTCAAGGCTGTATATTGTCACCCTGCTTATTTAACTTCTATGCAGAGTACATCATGGGAAACTGGGCTGGAAGAAGCACAAGCTGGAATCAAGATTGTCAGCAGAAATATCAATAACTTCAGATATGCAAATGATGCCACCCTTTGGCAGAAAGTGAAGAGGAACTAAAAATCCTCTTGATGAAAGTGAAAGAGGAGAGTGAAAAAGTTGGCTTAAAACTCAACATTCAGAAAACGAAGATCATGGCATCTTGTTCTATCACTTCATGGCAAATAGATGGGAAAACAGTGGAAACAGTGTCAGACTTTGTTTTGGGGGGCTCCAAAATCACTGCTGATGTTGACTGCAGCCATGAAATTAAAAGGCACTTACTCCTTGGAAGGAAGGTTATGACCAACCTAGATAGCATATTGAAAAGCAGAGACATTGCCCACAAAGGTCCATCTAGTCAAGGCTTTGGTTTTTCCAGTGGTCGTGTATGGATGTGAAATTTGGACTGTGAAGAAAGCTGAGCACTGAAGAATTGATGCTTTTGAACTGCGGTGTTGGAGAAGACTCTTGAGAGTCCCTTGGACTGCAAGGAGATCCAACCAGTCCATTCTAAAGAAGATCATTCTTGGGTGTTCTTTGGAAGGACTGATTCTAAAGCTGAAATTGCAATTCTTTGGCCATCTCATGCAAAGAGTTGACTCATTGGAAAAGACTCTGATGCTGGGAAGGGTTGGGGGCAGGAGGAGAAGGGGATGACAGAAGATGAGATGGCTGGGTGGCATCACCGACTCTTGGACATGAGTTTGAGTGAACTCCGGGAGTTAGTGATGGACAGGGAGGCCTGGCATACTGCAGTTCATGGGGCTGCAAAGAGTCAGATATGACTGAGCGACTGAACTGAACTGAACTACTTCTATGTCTCCTAAAATAATGAATGGGGTTAGTCAGTGTGTGGAGGTTGAATGAATTTGAAAAGCATAATTGGAAAAGCCAAGATTATTTGGAATATAGTGTTAAATATGGAGCCCTGCTGAAGTGAATGAGGGAGA
Source organism: Raphicerus campestris (assembly GCA_006410735.1). Lineage (NCBI taxonomy): Eukaryota > Metazoa > Chordata > Mammalia > Artiodactyla > Bovidae > Raphicerus > Raphicerus campestris. Next base: position 117,039 of record SJYW01008055.1, on the reverse strand, counting down.
CTTAGAAAAATTCCTCAATTGTCAGGAAAAGCCCGAACTTCAGTGAAGAGACTATTAATAGACCTCTCTTTCTGGAGGACACTAGAAGTGAGGACTCAAAGGCAAGTAAGGGACATGTGATTGGAACTGAAAGAAGAGCCTCTCTTGTTATGCAGTGGTAGCAGTCTTAACAACACTGTACCTTGCTCAATCTCCAGAGAGATTTAAAGAGTTAGGAAGACCAGTAAACTACTTGTGGTTTGAAGATAGATGTGCAGTATGTTGGGGAATGCAGTTGGTCTAAGGAGTTGAAAGAAAATCCCACCTTATTGCCACAGGCATGGGGTTCTATAAGCACAAGGGACTGAATTTTGCTAGAAAACCTAATTAAGTTAGATAAGAACCCAAGCTGATCAGCACCTTGTTTTCAGCCTTGTTAGACTCTAAGGAGAGGAACTGAGTGAGCACAACTTACAGGACTGTTTTGTTTTAAGTCCCTGAAAGTGAAAGTCGCTCAGTCGAGTCTGATTCTTTGCAACCTCAGGGACTATACAGTCCACAGAATTCTCCAGGCCAAATTACTGGAGTTTCTTTCTCCAGAGGCTCTCCCCAACCCAGGACTGAACCCAGATCTCCCACATTGCAGGCAGATTCTTTACCAGCTAAACCACCAGGGAAACCCAATTAAAAGTCAACTGATTGACTAGGTTCTTGTCAGTTATTTCTGTAGCCTTGCAGGAAGCACAGTGCTTGTGCTCAGTCATGTCCAGTTCTTTGAGACCTCATGGACTGTAGCCTGCCAGGCTTCTCTGTCCATAGAATTTTCCAGGCAAGAATACTGGAGTGAGTTGTCATTTCCTCCTCCAGGGGATCTTCCTGACCCAGGAACCGTACCCACATCTCCTGTTCCTTGCATTACAAGAGGACTCTTTACCCACTGAGCTATTAGGGAAGTCCCTGGTTTGGGGTCATTTGTTCTAGCAGCAATGGATAAACACCACACTAAAATACATTGCACTTCTTAAATCTGTTGTGTGTATCTTTCTTGTTTTGGGACAATTCTCATCCACTGTCACATGCTTCTTCTACCCCATTCTTCCTGTCTCCCCTTTTGTTCTCAAATTATATATGGAATTTAGAGAGATGGTAATGATAATCCTGTATGTGAAATAGCAAAAGAGACACAGATGTAAACAGTCTTTTGGACTCTGTGGGAGAGGGCGAGGGTGGGATGATTTGGGAGAATGGCATTGAAAAATGTATATCATATGTGAAACGAATTGCCAGTCCAGGCACAATGTACAATACAGGATGTTCTGGGATGGTGTACTTGGATGACCCAGAGGGATGGTACGGGGAGGAATGTGGGAGGGGGTTCAGGATGGGGAACATGGCAGATTCATGTTGATGTATGGCAAGACCAATGCAATATTGTAAAATAGCCTCCAATTAAAATAAATGAATTTATATTTAAAAATGTATGCTATATATTTTCACTGTGTTCTTTTGTTGTTGTTTTTTGTTTTAATGCATGTTTATCTATTTCCCCCCTTAATAATATTTAGACAGATAGGTAATGAGAGTTTATTCTACCAGCTTATCTTTCAGTTTAACAATCCTACTTTCAACTTTGTCCAACCGACTGAGTTCTTAATTACATTTTTGTATCTCAGTTTTAGAAATTTCATTTGATTCATTTTGATATGTCCTCTGATGAATTTATCCATTTTGCCATCTATTTTCTTTTTTTTAATATTTATTATTATTTTTTTAAAATTTTATTTTTACTTTATTCTACTTTATAATACTGTATTGGTTTTGCCATACATTGACATAAATCAGCCACAGGTGTACACGATCTCCCAATGCTGAAGCCCCCTCCCACCTCCCACCCCATATCATCTCTCTGGATCATCCTGTGCACCAGCCCCAAGCATCCTGTATCCTGTGTCGAACATAAACTGGCGCTTCATTTCTTACATGATAGTATACATGTTTCAATGCCATTCTCCCAAATCATCCCACCCTCTCCCTCTCCCTCTCACACAGTCCAAAAGNTTCCATCCTTAAGGCTCCAAGGGATCTGCTGAGCTATTTTCTGCTTCACTTTCTCCTGGGCTGCTCCTCCTTTAACCCACAGCATTTAAACAGCATATGATGTTGAATTTAAACCTCCATGATGTTGAACCTAGAGACTCTTTAAGGATGTTAGACACTAAAGTGCAGGCTCCTTGGAAACCTTTTATTCTGCCCTGCAGAGAAGGAAACAGGAGGACCTTTAGTCATAGAAGGACTTGATGGGCCAAGCCCGGAAGTAAAATGAACAATTTTTTGTTCATAATCCGTTGGATAAATGTGATCACCTCAATGACAAGGAAGGATGCAAAATGTGGTCTATACTAGTGTCCAGAAAGAAAGAAGACAGAAAACCTGCATGGTGTCATGGTCTAGACTTAGTAGGTATTTGATGAGTTTAATAACTGGAAATGTTGCAAGATAAACCAAATGATATTCGAATATGACTTCAGGCTCAGTCATCCCTGTTCAATTCCTGAATGTGATTTATTTAAGAATTTCCTACAGCAAAATGATAAACAAAAATATAAAAAGATAAAGATATTCTGCTCATTCTTTTACGAATTAAGTGCTGTATTCATAATAGCAGTGAATTTTCTTGTCTGAGGTGCTAAGATAATCCTTATGACTTAGAATTTACAATGAACTCTCCTAAAAATATCATTCCTACACAAATTAATTCAACCATTCCTCACGATATTCAGGTTCAATGAGCTGGAATATATGTTCACTGGGTATTGGATAACTCAAAAGTTTCATCTAACATAAAGCCAAATGCTTTCATATCCAAGGGGAATATGAACTTGTTTCAAATTTTCATTATTGTTAAATTATGGTTTAAAGTATGGTTTAACTAAATGCATTTACCACCTCAGGACTTTTAATAGGTATTTGGGGAATGCAAGAAAAGCAAATTCAAAGTACCTTTTCTTGAAGGTATTGTACCATGACTAATGTAACCTAAGTAAAGAAATGATGATGAAATAGTACAGCCAGAAAACATCAACATTTGGATCTGAATACAAAAATCATGCAAAGAGGGTTTATTATTTGTGATCAATTTTAGCTTTAGAGAAAAACTGAGCAGAAAAGTTAGATAGCTCTCATAGAGCTCCCTCTTCCTAGTTTCTGCTATAATTAATGTCTTGCATTAGTGGAGTACATTTGTTATAATTGATGAATAGATAGTAATATATCATTAATTTGAATCTATAGCTTGCATTAGGGTTCACTCTTCATGTTTTAAAGCTAGACTAGCTTTTGAAAATGTGTAATGTCTTGTAGCCACAATTTATGATATCATAAAGAACTGTTTTACTGCCCTAAAAATCCCCTGTGCTCTTCCTGTTCATTTCTCCATCCTTCCCCCTTAAAAGCCCTCTTGAACAATAATTTTTCTTTTTTTTTTTATTATCCCTGTAGTTTTGCCTTTTCAAGAATTCCATGTAGTTACTGTTGAGAGGGTAACAGACAGGAAGGCCAGGGGTCTCCAAATGGAGGAAATAGGCTTCAAGTGTCAGACATTTTTCTCTCTCTCTTAAGCGGCAGGAGGAAACAAACTACAAGTGTTAAGATATTTTCCCCTTCTCTATACAAATTTTAAAAGAAATTTCTCTTCCAATTCTGCCTTGCCATGATGACACGTGGCTACATCTGAACTTAACTTTCCTCAAACCTTGAGCTAACCAATGCTGTTTTCTTGTGGAAATGTTGGTCTTAAGCTATGTTAATGAACTACATATTTACCTTAGACTCTGTCCTCAAGTCAGTTTTCATCTAAGACTAAGAACTGACTTGACAATGGATAAGAAAGCTGTGGTACATATATACAATGGAATATTACTCAGCTATTAAAAAGAATGCATTTGAATCAGTTCTAATGATGTGGATGAAACTGGAGCCTATTATACAGAGCAAAGTTAGTCAGAAAGAAAAACACCAATACAGTATATTAAGACATATATAAGGGAGTTAGAAAGATGATAGTAATGATGCTATATGTGAGACAGCAAAAGAGATGCAAATGTAAATAACAGACTTTTGGACTCTTTGGGAGAAGGTGAGGGTGGGATGATTTGAGAGAATAGCATTGAAATATGTTTATTACCTTAGGTGAAACAGATTGCCACTCCAGGATTGATGCATGAGACAGGGTGTGCAGAGCCATTGCACTGGGATGACCCTGAGGGATGGGATGAGGAGGGAGGTAGGAGGGGGGTTCAGGATGGGGAACACATGCACACTCATGGCTGATTCATGTCAATGTATGGCAAAAACCACCACAATATTGTAGTTAGCCTCCAATTAAAAATTAAAAAAAGAACCAACTTGACAAACCAGTATGTTTTACTCATGAAAATATTCTCTTAAGCTATGTTAATAAGACTTGTATTTGCTTGGAAATCTGCCTTTCTTCAAGATTCATGTCAATTGTTTTATGGCCTGGGATGACTCACCTGGTACAAATGTTATCTCAAAATTACATGTTGTGGGTGAGGGGCCTGGTGCCAGTCTCTGAGTTTTGAAACATCTTCTTTCTCTAATTAGCAGACTTGCAGCCATGAAATTAAAAGACACTTATTCCTTGGAAGAAAAGTTATGACCAACCTAGATAGCATATTGAAAAGCAGAGACATTACTTTGCCAGCAAAGGTTTGTCTAGTCAAGGCTATGGCTTTTCCAGTGGTCATGTATGGATGTGAGAGTTGGACTGTGAAGAAAGCTGAGCGCTAAAGAATTGATGCTCTTCAACTGTGGTGCTGGAGAAGACTCTTAAGAGTCCCTTGGACTGCAAGGAGATCCAACCAGTCCATTCTAAAGGAGATCAGTCCTGGGTGTTCTTTGGAAGGAAATGATGCTAAAGCTGAAACTCCAGTACTTTGGCCACCTCATGTAGAGTTGACGCATTGGAAAAGACTCTGATGCTGGGAGAGATTGGGGGCAGGAGGAGAAGGGAACGACCGAGGATGAGAAGGCTGGATGGCATCACCGACTCGATGGACGTGAATCTGAGTGAACTCCGGGAGTTGGTGATGGACAGGGAGGCCTGGCATGCTGCGATTCATGAAGTCTCAAAGAGTCGGACACCAATGAATGACTGAACTGAACTGAATTAGAAGACTGCTAGTAGCTATATAACATCCAGCTAAAGACTAGCAGGGAGGCACTATTTCTGCCCACTTCTGATGTTTATGTCAGAAGCTTTTCCCATCTCTTTTATACTTTACCAAAACTATTACACAGAAGATCTGAGTGATCAAGCCTCATCACTGGCCCTGGATTGAATTCTCCTCCGGAGGCCAAGAATCCTGGTGTCTTTCTTTCATGGTTCAGCAACAATCTTTCAGTATTAGAGCATGTAACCTTTTAAGATTAACTTCTTTCACTTACCAATATTATCTAAGGTTCTCCCATGTCTTCTAGTTGCTTGATACCTCATTTCTTTTTATTATTGAGAAACATTTCACTGTGTGGATATACCACAGTTTGTTTATCCATTTACTTTTTGGTGGAATTTTTTGTTGCTATCAAGTTTTAGAATTATTATAAAAATTTGTTTGCAAGTTATTTTGTGAATATAGACTTTCAACTCATTTAGTTATATCAAAGAGTGCAATTACTGGATCATATGGCAAAACTCTATAACTTTTCAACTAGCTGGAATGCTATCTTCCAAAGTGGCTACATCATTATGCATATGTACCAACATCAAATAAGAGTTCTTGTTGCTCACCAGCATTTAATGTTGACTGTGTTTTGAATTTAAGCCATTCCAATAGATGTATCTCATTACAGTAGTATCTATGTTTAATTTGCATTTTTCCGATGCTTTCTTATGCTGATTCCCATCTGTTTATCTTCTTTGATGAGGCATCGGTTAAGGTCTTGGGCCCAGTTTTTTAAATGGCTGTCTAATTTCTTGTTGTTGCATTTTAAATGCTCTTTGTATATTTTGGATGAGAGTCTTTCATCAGATATGAGTCTTTCAAACATTTTTTTCCCAGTCTGTTGTTTGTTTTTTCTTTCTTTTAACCACAGTTTCAAAAATCAGAGGTTTTTATTCTTACTGAAGTCCAGTTTATAATTTTTTTTTCCTTTCATGAGCTCTACTTTTTATTGTATCTAAAAAATCATCACCAAACCTAAGCTCACTTAGATTCCCTCCTATATTATCTTCTAGGAATTTATAATTCCATTTACATTTAGGTCTGTGATCCATCTTGAGTAAATTTTTGTGAAAGGTGAAAAATAAAAATCTATTTTTTTTTTTGCACTTGAATATCCAGTTTCTACAGCACCATTTGTTTAAAGAATTTTATTTTCTCCATTGTACTGTCTTTGGTTTTTTTCTCAAAGATCAGTTGACTATATTTATGTGGCTCTATTTCTGTCTCTATTCTCTGTCCCACTGTCCTATTGATCTATCCTTTCACTAAGTGTTGCAGTGAATGACCCTGTCTTAGTGACTGTTGTTTTACCGTAAGTTTTGAAGTCAGGTAGTGTCTACCACCCCCCAACTTTGTTCTTTAA
>SJYW01008055.1:95127-106975 GCA_006410735.1 Raphicerus campestris | reverse complement strand
GCAAGAATATACAATGGAGTAAAGACAATCTCTTTAACAAGTGGTGCTGGGAAAACTGGTCAACCACTTGTAAAAGAATGAAACTAGATCACTTTCTAACACCACACACAAAAATAAACTGAAAATCGATTAAAGATCTAAATGTAAGACCAGAAACTATAACTCCTAGAGGAGAACATAGGCAAAACACTCTCCGACATACATCACAGCAAGATCCTCTATGATCCACCTCCCAGTATACTGGAAATAAAAGCAAAAATAAACAAATGGGATCTAATTAAAATTAAAAGCTTCTGCACAACAAAGGAAACTATAAGTAAGGTGAAAAGACAGCCTTCTGAATGGGAGAAAACAATAGCAAATGAAGCAACTGACAAACAACTCATCTCAAAAATATACAAGCAAATTATGCAGCTCAACTCCAGGAAAATAAATGATCCAGTCAAAAAATGGGCCAAAGAATTAAATAGGCTTTTCTCCAAAGAAGACATACGGATGGGTAACAAACACATGAAAAGATGCTCAACATCACTCATTATCAGAGAAATGCAAATCAAGACCACAATGAGATACCATTTCACACCAGTCAGAATGGCTGTGATCCAAAAGTCTACAAGCAATAAATGCTGGAGAGGATGTGGAAAAAAGGGAACCCTCTTACACTATTGGTGGGCATGCAAACTAGTACAGCCACTATGGAAAACAGTGTGGAGATTCCTTTAAAAATTACAAGTAGATCTGCCATCTATTTTCTTGACCGTATTATAATGGTTGCAATTATATCTTGGTATATTTTCCATTGTTATATTCTTATTGTTGGATTTGTGGCCTTTTTTTTTTTTCTTCCATCCTTAAGGCTCCAAGGGATCTGCTGAGCTATTTTCTGCTTCACTTTCTCCTGGGCTGCTCCTCCTTTAACCCACAGCATTTAAACAGCATATGATGTTGAATTTAAACCTCCATGATGTTGAACCTAGAGACTCTTTAAGGATGTTAGACACTAAAGTGCAGGCTCCTTGGAAACCTTTTATTCTGCCCTGCAGAGAAGGAAACAGGAGGACCTTTAGTCATAGAAGGACTTGATGGGCCAAGCCCGGAAGTAAAATGAACAATTTTTTGTTCATAATCCTTTGGATAAATGTGATCACCTCAATGACAAGGAAGGATGCAAAATGTGGTCTATACTAGTGTCCAGAAAGAAAGAAGACAGAAAACCTGCATGGTGTCATGGTCTAGACTTAGTAGGTATTTGATGAGTTTAATAACAATGGAAATGTTGCAAGATAAACCAAATGATATTCGAATATGACTTCAGGCTCAGTCATCCCTGTTCAATTCCTGAATGTGATTTATTTAAGAATTTCCTACAGCAAAATGATAAACAAAAATATAAAAAGATAAAGATATTCTGCTCATTCTTTTACGAATTAAGTGCTGTATTCATAATAGCAGTGAATTTTCTTGTCTGAGGTGCTAAGATAGTCCTTATGACTTAGAATTTACAATGAACTCTCCTAAAAATATCATTCCTACACAAATTAATTCAACCATTCCTCACGATATTCAGGTTCAATGAGCTGGAATATATGTTCACTGGGTATTGGATAACTCAAAAGTTTCATCTAACATAAAGCCAAATGCTTTCATATCCAAGGGGAATATGAACTTGTTTCAAATTTTCATTATTGTTAAATTATGGTTTAAAGTATGGTTTAACTAAATGCATTTACCACCTCAGGACTTTTAATAGGTATTTGGGGAATGCAAGAAAAGCAAATTCAAAGTACCTTTTCTTGAAGGTATTGTACCATGACTAATGTAACCTAAGTAAAGAAATGATGATGAAATAGTACAGCCAGAAAACATCAACATTTGGATCTGAATACAAAAATCATGCAAAGAGGGTTTATTATTTGTGATCAATTTTAGCTTTAGAGAAAAACTGAGCAGAAAAGTTAGATAGCTCTCATAGAGCTCCCTCTTCCTAGTTTCTGCTATAATTAATGTCTTGCATTAGTGGAGTACATTTGTTATAATTGATGAATAGATAGTAATATATCATTAATTTGAATCTATAGCTTGCATTAGGGTTCACTCTTCATGTTTTAAAGCTAGACTAGCTTTTGAAAATGTGTAATGTCTTGTAGCCACAATTTATGATATCATAAAGAACTGTTTTACTGCCCTAAAAATCCCCTGTGCTCTTCCTGTTCATTTCTCCATCCTTCCCCCATAAAAGCCCTCTTGAACAATAATTTTTCTTTTTTTTTTTTTTTTAATTATCCCTGTAGTTTTGCCTTTTCAAGAATGCCATGTAGTTACTGTTGAGAGGGTAACAGACAGGAAGGCCAGGGGTCTCCAAAAGGAGGAAATAGGCTTCAAGTGTCAGGCATTTTTCTCTCTCTCTTAAGAGGCAGGAGGAAACAAACTACAAGTGTTAAGATATTTTCCCCTTCTCTATACAAATTTAAAAAGAAATTTCTCTTCCAATTCTGCCTTGCTATGATGACACCTGGCTACATCTGAACTTAACTTTCCTCAAACCTTGAGCTAACCAATGCTGTTTTCTTGTGGAAATGTTGGTCTTAAGCTATGTTAATGAACTACATATTTACCTTAGACTCTGTCCTCAAGTCAGTTTTCATCTAAGACTAAGAACTGACTTGACAATGGATAAGAAAGCTGTGGTACATATATACAATGGAATATTACTCAGCTATTAAAAAGAATGCATTTGAATCAGTTCTAATGATGTGGATGAAACTGGAGCCTATTATACAGAGCAAAGTTAGTCAGAAAGAAAAACACCAATACAGTATATTAAGACATATATAAGGGAGTTAGAAAGATGATAGCAATGATGCTATATGTGAGACAGCAAAAGAGATGCAAATGTAAATAACAGACTTTTGGACTCTTTGGGAGAAGGTGAGGGTGGGATGATTTGAGAGAATAGCATTGAAATATGTTTATTATCTTAGGTGAAACAGATTGCCACTCCAGGATTGATGCATGAGACAGGGTGTGCAGAGCCATTGCACTGGGATGACCCTGAGGGATGGGATGAGGAGGGAGGTAGGAGGGGGGTTCAGGATGGGGAACACATGCACACTCATGGCTGATTCATGTCAATGTATGGCAAAAACCACCACAATATTGTAGTTAGCCTCCAATTAAAAATTAAAAAAAGAACCAACTTGACAAACCAGTATGTTTTACTCATGAAAATATTCTCTTAAGCTATGTTAATAAGACTTGAATTTGCTTGGAAATCTGCCTTTCTTCAAGATTCATGTCAATTGTTTTATGGCCTGGGATGACTCACCTGGTACCAATGTTATCTCAAAATTACATGTTGTGGGTGAGGGGCCTGGTGCCAGTCTCTGAGTTTTGAAACATCTTCTTTCTCTAATTAGCAGACTTGCAGCCATGAAATTAAAAGACACTTATTCCTTGGAAGAAAAGTTATGACCAACCTAGATAGCATATTGAAAAGCAGAGACATTACTTTGCCAACAAAAGTTTGTCTAGTCAAGGCTATGGCTTTTCCAGTGGTCATGTATGGATGTGAGAGTTGGACTGTGAAGAAAGCTGAGCGCTAAAGAATTGATGCTCTTCAACTGTGGTGCTGGAGAAGACTCTTAAGAGTCCCTTGGACTGCAAGGAGATCCAACCAGTCCATTCTAAAGGAGATCAGTCCTGGGTGTTCNGTGGATGTGAGAATTGGACTGCGAAGAAAGCTGAGCGCTGAAGAATTGATGCTCTCCAACTGTGGTGCTGGAGAAGACTCTTAAGAGTCCCTTGGACTGCAAGGAGATCCAACCAATCCATTCTAAAGGAGATCAGTCCTGGGTGTTCTTTGGAAGGGAATGATGCTAAAGCTGAAACTCCAGTACTTTGGCCACCTCATGTAGAGTTGACGCATTGGAAAAGACTCTGATGCTGGGAGGGATTGGGGGCAGGAGGAGAAGGGGATGACNGAGATCAGTCCTGGGTGTTCTTTGGAAGGAAATGATGCTAAAGCTGAAACTCCAGTACTTTGGCCACCTCATGTAGAGTTGACGCATTGGAAAAGACTCTGATGCTGGGAGAGATTGGGGGCAGGAGGAGAAGGGAACGACCGAGGATGAGAAGGCTGGATGGCATCACCGACTCGATGGACGTGAATCTGAGTGAACTCCGGGAGTTGGTGATGGACAGGGAGGCCTGGCATGCTGCGATTCATGAAGTCTCAAAGAGTCGGACACCAATGAATGACTGAACTGAACTGAATTAGAAGACTGCTAGTAGCTATATAACATCCAGCTAAAGACTAGCAGGGAGGCACTATTTCTGCCCACTTCTGATGTTTATGTCAGAAGCTTTTCCCATCTCTTTTATACTTTACCAAAACTATTACACAGAAGATCTGAGTGATCAAGCCTCATCACTGGCCCTGGATTGAATTCTCCTCCGGAGGCCAAGAATCCTGGTGTCTTTCTTTCATGGTTCAGCAACAATCTTTCAGTATTAGAGCATGTAACCTTTTAAGATTAACTTCTTTCACTTACCAATATTATCTAAGGTTCTCCCATGTCTTCTAGTTGCTTGATACCTCATTTCTTTTTATTATTGAGAAACATTTCACTGTGTGGATATACCACAGTTTGTTTATCCATTTACTTTTTGGTGGAATTTTTTGTTGCTATCAAGTTTTAGAATTATTATAAAAATTTGTTTGCAAGTTATTTTGTGAATATAGACTTTCAACTCATTTAGTTATATCAAAGAGTGCAATTACTGGATCATATGGCAAAACTCTATAACTTTTCAACTAGCTGGAATGTTATCTTCCAAAGTGGCTACATCATTATGCATATGTACCAACATCAAATAAGAGTTCTTGTTGCTCACCAGCATTTAATGTTGACTGTGTTTTGAATTTAAGCCATTCCAAAAGATGTATCTCATTACAGTAGTATCTACGTTTAATTTGCATTTTTCCGATGCTTTCTTATGCTGATTCCCATCTGTTTATCTTCTTTGATGAGGCATCGGTTAAGGTCTTGGGCCCAGTTTTTTAAATGGCCGTCTAATTTCTTGTTGTTGCATTTTTAATGCTCTTTGTATANAAAAAAAAGGAGAATTCTAGTTCAAGATGGCAGAGTAGAAGAATGTGTGATCATTCCCTCCTGCAAGAGCACCAAAATCACAACTAGAAGTGGAACAGCCATCAACAGGAGGATGCTAGAACCCACCAGAAAAAATATTTCATTTCCAAAGAGAAAGAAGAAGCTGCAATGAGATGATAGGAGGGGTGCACTCACAATAAAATCAAATCCCATGCCTGCCAAGCGGGCATCCCACAAATTGGAGAACAATAATACCAAAGAAGTTCTTTGACTGTTGTGAAGGTTCTGAGCCCCATGTCAGGCTTCCTAGCCTGGGGATTTGACAAAGGGACTGGGAATCTGACCTTGAACACTAGTGGGATTTGATTATGGGAATTCCACAGGACTGAGAGAAACAGGGAATTCCACAGGACTGAGAGAAACAGAGACTCTACTCTTGGAGGGCATAAACAAAATATTTCATGCACTAAAACCCAGGAGAAAGGAGCAGTGACCCGACAGGAGCCTGAACCATACCTATTTGCTAGTGTTAGAGGGTCTCCTATGGAGGCATGGGTCAGAAGGGGCTNACTCTACTCTTGGAGGGCATAAACAAAATATTTCATGCACTAAAACCCAGGAGAAAGGAGCAGTGACCCGACAGGAGCCTGAACCATACCTATTTGCTAGTGTTAGAGGGTCTCCTGTGGAGGCATGGGTCAGAAGGGGCTCACCACAGGGACTGGGGCACTGGCAGCAGCAGTCATGGAAGTTCCCCTTGGCATAAGTCCTGTTGGAGGTCACCCTACTATGGAGCCCATAGAACCCAGGGCTGGGTTGTAACAAGCCAAACAACTAACTGGGAGGGAGTACAACTCCACCAATCAGCAGAAAATTAGATTAAAGTTTTACTGAGCAAGGTCCTGCCCACCAAACAAGATCCAGTTTTTCCCACCCAGTCTGTCCCATCTGAAAGTTTACACAGCCTTTAAACCTCATCCACCAGAGGTCAGACAGAAGAAGCAAGAAGAAACACAATTTCACAGTGGCTAAAGCAAAAACCACATGGCAGAAAGTTATCAGGATAAAAAATCAGGCAGTTATGTCCCAGATGAAGGGAAACATAAAACCCAGAAAAACTAAATGAAGTGAGATATGCAACTTTACAGAAACAGAATTCAGAATAATGATAGTGAAGATGATCCAGGATCTCAGAAGCAAAATGGAAAAGATTTAAGAAATGTTTTCCAAAGACTTAGATGAACAAAAGAAAAAACAAACTGATATGAACAATATACTAGAAGAAATCAATAGCAGAATAACAGGGAGAATGAATAAGTGACCTGAAAGACAGAATGGTGGAAATCATTGTCACAGAACAGAATATAGAAAAAATCTGAAGACAGCCTAAAAGACCTCTGGAACAACATTAAACACACATTGTAAGGGTACCAGAAGGAAAAGGGGCTTCTTTGGTGGCTAAGAGAGTAAAGAATCTGACTGCAATTCAGGAGACCTGAGTTTGATCCTCAGGTCAGGAAGAACCTCTGGAGAGGGGAATGACTACCTATTCCACACTTCTTGCCTAGAGAATTCCATGGACTGTGGGCCATGGGATCACAAAGAGTCAAACATGACTGAGTTACTAATACAGATAAAGAGAAGAAAGAGAGAAAGGCCTAAATAAAATAGTTGAAGAGACAATAGCAAAAGCTTTCCTAACATGGGAAAGGAAATAGTCAACCAAGTCTAATATCAAAGAAGCTGAAGTTGAACGGTTCTATGAGGAAGTACAAGACCATCTAGAACTAACATCAAAAAAGATCACTTTTTCATCATAGGGGACTAAAAAACAAAAAAAAAAAAAAAAAAAAAAAGGAAGTCAAGAGACACCTACAGTAACAAGGAAGTATGGCCTTGGAGTAAAAAATGCTGGGTAAAGGCAAACAGAAATTTGCCAAGAGGATGCACTGGCCATAACCATCACCCTCTTCAAACAATACAAGAGGCGACACTACATATGGACATCACCAGATGGTCAATACCAAAATTAGATGGAGTATATTCTTTGTAGTTTAAGATGGTGAAGTTCTATAAAGTCAGCAAAAACAAGACCAGAAGCTGACTATGGCTCAAATAATGAACTCCTTATTGCCAAATTCAGACTTAAATTGAAGAAAATAGGGAAAATCACTAGACCTTTCAGGTATGACCAAAATCAAATACTTTATGATTGTACACTGGAAGTGAAAAATAGGCTCCAGGGATTAGATTTGATAGACAGAGTGCCTGAAAAACTATGGACAGAGGTTCATGACATTGTACAGGAGACAGAACAGGAACAAGAAAAAGAAATGCAAAAATGCAAAATGGTTGTCTGAGGAGGCCTTACATATAGCTGAGAAAAGAAGAGAAGTGAAAGGCAAAGGAGAATAGGAAACATATGCTCATTTGAATGCAGAGTTTCAAAGAATGGCAAAGAGAGATAAGAAGTCTTCCTCAGTGATCAGTGCAAAGAAATAGAGGAAAATAATAGAATGGGAAAGGCTAGAGATCTATTCAAGAAAGTCAGAGATACCAAGATAATATTTCATGCAAAGATGGACACAAAAAATAATAGAAAATGTATGGACCTAACAGAAGCAGAAGATATTAAGAGAGGTGGAAAAAATAAACAGAAAAACTATACAAAAAATATGTTAATGACCAAGATAATCAGGATTGTATGATCACCTACTTAAAGCCAGACATACTGGAGTGCAGAGTCAAGTGAACCTTAGGAAACCACTGCGAACAAAGTTAGTGAAGGTAATGGGAATTCAGATGAGATATTTAAAATCCTAAAAGATGCTGCTGCTAAAAAGTTGCACTCAGTATACCAGCAAATTTGGGAAACTCAGCAGTGGTCACAGGACTGTAAAAGTTCAGTTTTCATTTCAACCCCAAAGACAGGCAATGCCAAACAATGTTCAAATTACTGCACAATTGAATTCATCTAACATGCTAGCAAAGAAATACACAAAATTCTCCAAGCAAGGCTTCAACAGTACATGAACCAAGAACTTTCACATGTTCAAGCTAGATTTATAAAAAGCAGAGGAATTAGAGATCAAATTGCCAACATCTGTTAGATCATCAAAAAAGCAAGAGAGTTCTAGGAAAACATCTACTTCTACTTTATTGATTATGCCAAAGGCTTTGATAGTGGGTCACAACAAACAGTGAAAAATTCTTAAGAGATAGAATATCAGACCACCTTACTTGCCTCTTGAGAAATCTGTATGCAGGTCAGGAAGCAACAGTTATAACTGGACATGCATGAATGGATTTGTTCCAAATCAGGAAAGGAGTACATCAAGGCTATATATTGTTACCCTATTAATTTAACTTATATGGAGAGTACACCATGCAAAATGCTGGGCTGGAGGAAGCATAAGCTGAAATCAAGACTGCTGGGAGAAGTATCAGTAACCTTAGATATGCAGATGACACTACCTTTATGGCAGAAAATGAAGAGGAACTAAAGAGCCATTTGATGAAATTGAAAGAGGACATTGAAAAAGCTGGCTTAAAGCTCAACATTCAAAAAACAAAGATCATGGCACCTAGTCCCATCACTTCATGTCAAACAGATGGGGAAGCAATGGAAACAGTGACTAATTTTACTTTCTGGGGTTCCAAAATCACTGCAGATGGTGACTGCAGCCATGAAATTAAGACACTTGCTCCTTGGAAGAAAAGCTATGACCAATCTCAGTTCACTTCAGTCGCTCAGTCATGTCTGACTCTTTGTGACCACATGAATTGCAGCATGCCAGACCTCCTTGCTCATTACCATCTCTCAGAGTTCACTCAGACTCACGTCCATCGAGTCCATGATGCCATCCAGCCATCTCATCTCTGTCGTTCCCTTTTCCTCCTGCCTCCAATCCCTCCAGCATCAGAGTCTTTTCCAGTTATCAACTCTTCGCATGAGGTGGCCAAAGTACTGGAGTTTCAGCTTTAGCATCATTCCTTCCAAAGAAATCCCAAGGCTGATCTCCTTCAGAATGGACTGGTTGGATCTCCTTGCAGTCCAAGGGACTCTCAAGAGTCTTCTCCAACACCACAGTTCAAAAGCATCAATTCTTCAGTGCTTAGCTTTCTTCACAGTCCAATTCTCACATCCATACATGACCACAGGAAAAACCAAGCCTTGACTAGGCAGATGTTAGTTGGCGAAGTAATGTTTCTGCTTTCCAATATACTATCTAGGTTGGTCATAACTTTTCTTCCAAGGAGTAAAGGTTTTCTAATTTCATGGCTGTGTCACCATCTGCAGTGATTTTGGAGCCAAAAATAATAAAGTCTGACACTGTTTCCACTGTTTCCCCATCTATTTCCCGTGAAGTGATGGGACTGGAAGCCATGATCTTCATTTTCTGAATGTTGAGCTTTAAGCCAACTTTTTCACTCTCCTCTTTCACTTTCATCAAGAAGCTTTTTAGTTCCTCTTCACTTTCTGCCATAAGGGTGGCATCATCTGCATATCTGAGGTTATTGATATTTCTCCCGGCAATCTTGAGTCCAGCTTGTGTTTCTTCCAGTTCAGCATTTCTCATGATGTACTCTGCATATAAGTTAAATAAGTAGGGTGACAATATACAGCCTTGACGTACTCCTTTTCCTATTTGGAACCAGTCTGTTGTTCCATGTCCAGTTCTAACTGTTGCTTTCTGACCTGCATACAGATTTCTCAAAAGGCAACTCAGGTGGTCTGGTATGCCCATCTCTTTCAGAATTTTCAACACTTTATTGTGATCCACACAGTCAAAGGTTTTGGTGTAGTCAATAAACCAGAAATAGATGTTTTTCTGTAACTCTCTTGCTTTTTTGATGATCCAGCAGATGTTGGTAATTTGACCTCTGGTTCCTCTGCCTTTTCTAAAACCAACTTGAACATCAGGAAGTTCATGGTTCACATATTGCTGAAGACTGGCTTGGAGAATTTTGAGCATTACTTTACTAGCGTGTGAGATGAGTGCAATTGTGTGGTAGTTTGAGCATTCTTTGGTATTGCCTTTCTTTGGAATTGGAATGAAAACAGACCTTTTCCAGTCCTGTGGCCACTGCTGAGTTTTCCAAATTTGCTGGCATATTGAGTGCAGCACTTTCAAAACAGCATCATCTTTCAGGAATTGAAACAGCTCAACTGGAATTCCATCACCTCCATTAACTTTGCTTGTAGTGATGCTTTCTAAGGCCTACTTGACTTCACATTCCAAGATGTCTGGCTCTAAATGAGTGATCACATCATCATGATTATCTGGGTCATGAAGATCTTTTTTGTACAGTTCTTTCGTGTGTTTTTGCCACCTCTTCTTAATATCTTCTGCTTCTGTTAGGTCTAGACCATTTCTGTCCTTTATTGAGACCATCTTTGCATGAAATGTTCCCTTGGTATCTCTAATTTTCTTGAAGAGATCTCTAGTCTTTCCCATTCTGTTCTTTTCCTCTATTTCTTTGCATTGATAGCTGAAGAAGGCTTTCTTATCTCTGCTTGCTATTCTCTGGATCTCTGTATTCAGATGCTTATATCTTTCCTTTTCTCCTTTGCTTTTCACCTCTCTTCTTTTCACAGCTATTTGTAAGGCCTCCCCAGACAGCCATTTTGCTTTTTTGCATTTCTTTTCCATGGGGATGGTCTTGATCCCCGTCTCCTGTACAATGTCACCAACCTCATTCCATAGTTCATCAGGCACTCTGTCTATCAGATCTAGGCCCTTAAATAACCAACCTAGGCAGCATATTAAAAAGTAAAGACATTACTTTGCCAACAAATGTCTGTCTAGTCAAAGCTATGATTTTTCCAATATGGATGTGAGAATTGGACCATAATGAAAAATGAGCACTGAAGAACTGATTCTTTTGAACTGTGGTGTTGGAGAAGATTCTTAAGAGTCCCTTCAACTGCAAGGAGATCCAACCAAAGGAAATCAGTCCTGATTATTCACTGGAAGGACTGATGCTGAAGCTGAAACTCTGATACTTTGGCCACCTGATGTGAAGAAATGACTCATTGGAAAAGATCCTGATACTGGAAAAGATTGAGGGCAGGAGGAAAAGGGGATGATGGAATGAGATGACAGGATGGCATCAACGACTCAATGGATATGAATTTGAGCAAGCTCTGGAGGTTGTTGTTGGATAGAGAAGCCTGGCATGGTGCAGTACATGGGATCACTGGACAAGACTGAGTGACTGAACTGACTGAAGTCAATTATACATCAGTAAATATATATATATTAAAGAAGAAATAAAGGACCAAGACAGAAACTAAAAGACAAAGGAGATCCTACTTTAAGAAAGAATTAAAGATATTTCTGAGTAAAATCCTTTGTATTTACTGGAAAAATTGCCACACTGAAAACGCATCTCATGAAAATTCTTGTATTCAGGGTGAAGAGAGCTCCTTGCACTGAGGAGCAAGTATGGGTGGTGGTAGTGAAGGGTTGGGGCATGAGATGAGGCTGGACATGTAGTCAACATTCACACTAGGCAGAGCTTTAGATACCCTAGTATACAGGCTCATTTTATTCTAGGCCCAATGGTCCCAATGAATGGCTTTATATAGGGCAGTGAAATTATCTGATTTATACTTAAACATTCATCAACTGCTGTACAGTGAATTATATGAAAGCAGTACTAGGGTTGCCATGTAATTTATCACCCACTTGAACACTTTTCAGTGTGAAATGGGCATTATTAATAATTATGCT
>SJYW01008055.1:54710-73715 GCA_006410735.1 Raphicerus campestris | reverse complement strand
GTTTCTGACTCTTAGTGACCCCATGGACTGCAGCCCACCAGGCTCCTCCGTCCATGGATTTTCCAGGCAAGAGTACTGGAGTGGGGTGCCATTGCCTTCTCCTGTCTCTTATACACATCTTGAGACAAAAGTGAAAAAGTGAAAGTGAAAGTCCCTCAGTAGTGTCCAGCTCTTTGTGACCCCATGGAATTCTCCAGGTCAAAATACTGGAGTGGGTAGCCTTTCCTCTCCTCAGTGGATCTTCCCAAACCAGGGATAAAACTCAGGTCTCCTGCATTGCAGGTGGATTCTTTACCAGCTGAGCCACAAGGGAAGCCCAAGAATACAGGTGTGGGTAGCCTATCCCTTCTCCAAGGTATCTTCCCAACCCAGGACTCAAACCAGGGTCATCTGTATTGCAGGCAGATTCTTTACCAACTCAGATACTGAGAAGCTATGAGGGAAAAAGAAAACTTTCAGCTAAACAATAGTCTCCTTTTAAATACCCAGAGCAAACTACTTGGTTGTCTTCTCTACTTTCTTTTAAAAATATTTTATTACAAGGCTTCAAGGTATCTACTAGACAGCCCATTACAAAACAGTGAGCATACAGTCTCTCAGTGAACGGCACTGAATGAGGACTAGTGCCTGAAAGCACCAGCACTTGTTATTTGTTGTCTTTTTGATAACAGCCACTCTGACAGGGGTGCGACAATATCCCATTGCAGTTTTGATTTGCATTTCACTGATGATTAGTGAAACTGAGCATCTTTTCATGTGTTTTTTGACCATCTGTATGTATTCTTTGGAAAAATGTCTGTTTAGATGCTCTGCCCACTTTGTACTCAGATTGTTTTCTTTTGTGATATTGTGCTTCTATTAGGTCTCCCATTGTGGCTCAGACAGTAAAGAATCTTCGTGCAATGCCAGATACCTGAGTTTGACCCCTGGGTCAAGAAGATCCCCAGGAGAAGGGCATGGCTACCCATTCCAACAATTTTGCCCAGAGAATCTCCTGGACAGAGGAGCCCTGTGGGCTACTGCCCACAGGATTGCTCTATATTTTGGATATTGATCCTTTATTGGATGTATTGTTTGCAAATATCTTCTCCCATTTACTATATGTCCCTTTTGTCTTGTTGATAGTTTCCTTCACTGTGTGAGAGGTTTTTAGTTTGATGTGGTTCCTCTTATTTATTTTTGCTTTTGTTTCCTTTATGCAAGGTGGCATATCCAAAAACATTACTAAGGCCAATGTCAATGAGCACACAGCCTATGTTTTTTTCTGCATATGCTTTTTATGATCTTACATTTGTCCTCAACCCATTTTAATGAATTTTTGTTCACAACATGAAAGTGAAGTCCAATTTGACTTTTTTTGTATATACTTGTTCTGTTTTCCCAACACTGTTTATTGAAGAAGTTCTTTTACCCCATTTAATGGCCTTGCTGCCTTTGTCATAGATTAATTGCCTTTATAAGTGCAGGCTCATTTTGGGCTTTGTATTCTGTTCCATTGATCTATGTGCCTGCTTTTTCTTTTTGTCAGTACCATTCTGTTTGGATTACTGTAACTTTGCATTATAGTTTGAAAATTAGGGTGTGTGATACCTCTGATCTTGTTCTTCTTTCTCAAGATTGTTTTGGCTTTTTGGGGTCTTTTGCATTTCCATACAAATTTTTTAATTATTTGCTCTAGTTATATGTATATGCCATTGATGTTTTAATAGATTGCATCAAATCTGTAGGTTACCTTGAGTAGTATTATAATTTTAATAATGTTAATACTTCCAATCAAGAATATGGCATATCTTTCCTTGTGTTTGTGTCATCTTCAATTGCTTTAATCATTATTTCATAGATTTCTGAATACAAGTCTTTTACCTCCTTCAGTTCAGTTCAGTTTAGTTCACTCAGTTGTGTCCGACTCTTTGTGACCCCGTGAATCTCAGCATGCCAGGCCCCCCTGTCCATCATCAACTCCCAGAGTTCACTCAGACTCACGTCCATTGAGTCAGTGATGCCATTCAGCCATCTCATCCTCTGTTGTTCCCTTCTCCTTCTGCTCCCAATCCCTCCCAGCATCAGTCTTTTCCAGTAAGTCAGCTCTTCATATGAGGTGGCCAAAGTACTGGAGTTTCAACTTTAGCATCATTCACTCCAAAGAAATCCCAGGGCTGATTTTCTTTAGAATGGACTGGTTGGACCTCCATGAAGTCCCTTGGACTCTCAAGAGTCTTCTCCAATACCAGAGTTCAAAGGCATCAATTCTTCAGAGCTCAGCTTTNCTGGAGTTTCAGCTTTAGCATCATTCCCTCCAAAGAAATCCCAGGGCTGATCTTCTTCAGAATGGACTGGTTGGATCTCCATGAAGTCCAAGGGACTCTCAAGAGTCTTCTCCAACACCAGAGGTCAAAAGCATCAATTCTTCAGTGCTCAGCTTTCTTCACAGTCCAACTCTCATATCCCTACATGACTAGTGGAAAAACCATAGCTTTGACTAGACAGACCTTTGTTGGCAAAGTAATGTCTCTGCTTTTCAATATGCTTAGGTAGGCTTTTTCCTAGGTATGTACTCTTTTTGAAGCACTCATGAATGGGATTGTCTCATTAATTTTTATTTCTGATAGTTCATTGTTAGTGCATTAAAATGCAACAGATTTTATTATATTAACTGTATCCTACAAATTTACAGAATTCCTGATGAGATCTAGTAGTGGTGAGGTCTTTAGTATCTTCTATGTATGATATCATGTCATCTGCAAACAGTGACAGTTTTACTTCTTCAATTCTAGTTTCAGTTCCTTTTATTTTTCTTATCTGACTTTTATGCTAGGGCTTCCAATACTATACTAAACAAAAGTGGTAAATGTGGGCATCCTTGTCTTGTTCCTGATCTTAGAGGAAATGCTTTCAATTTTTCACCATTGAATGTGATGTTGGCGGTGAACTTATCATATATGACTTTTAATATGAGATATCTTCTCTCTCTACCCCCTTTTTGTTGAGAGTTTTTATCATAAATGGATGTTGAATTTTGTCAAATGCTTTTTCTGCATTTATCAAGATGATCATATGATTTTCACTCTTCAATTGTTAGTTTGACATAGCACATTAATTTGTGATTGTTGAGCCACAAATCATTGTATCTGTGGGATATATGCCACTTGATGATCTATGATCCTTTGATATAGTGTTCAATATGGTTTGTTAATATTTTGTTGAGGATTTTTACACCTATGTTCATCAGTGATATTGGTCTATTGCTTTTTTCTTTCTTTCTTTCTTTTTTTTTTAGTAACTTTGTCACTGGTAGATAAGGCTGAGTTCTGAGGCTAGTACAGGCCCACTGGTAGGTGGAGTGAAATCCTGGGTCCCTGATAGACAGGGCCAGGTCCTGGTGTTGCTATGGGCTTAGAAAGTCTTACCACAACTGGCATGCCAACTGGTGGAGCTGTTTCCCTGCTCAGATAGTCATTTGACCTGAGATATCCCAGTACTGGTGGTAAAAGGTCAGTGGTAAAACAGGTCCCAGCACTAATAAGCTACAGGGAGGATTCCAAAATGGCACCAGCACTAGTGTCCTTGTAGTAAAATGAGCTCCTTGGTATGACTGCCACCAGTATCTGTGTCCCCAGAGTGAGCTGCAATTGACACCTGACTGTCCCAGAGGCTCTCCAAGATAAGCACGTGGGTCTGAGCAGGTCCCATTCAAATCACTGTTTCTGCTTTGGGTCCCAAAGCATGTGAAAATTTTTGTGCACACTGTATTAGCCTTCAAAGCTGAACATTTTGGGGGTTCATCTTCCTGCAGAGCCCCCAGGCTGGAGAAGTTAATGTGAAGCTCAGATCTCTTGACCCTTGAAGAAGACTTCAGCAGTTGCAATTCTGTTTCCATTTGTAGGTCAACTGCCTGGGAGTATGGATCTTGACTGTACTATGTTTCCACCCCTCCCGTACATCTCATTATGGCTCCTTTTTTATATCTTTGGTTGTAGAAGATCTTCCCTAGTAGATTCTGGTCTTCACCATCAATGGTTGTTCTAGAAATAGCTGTAGTTTTAGTGCATCCAAGGGAGGAAGTGAACTCAGGGTCTTCCTACTCTGCTATCTTAGCCATCAATCTCCTTTTTTATACTTTAAATCATATATAGATTATTTATAATACCAAATACAAGGTAAATGTTGTATAAATAGTTGTCAACATGTGGTAAATTCAATTAAAATTAATTTAAACTAATTGTAATTTTAAAATATATTAAATCCATTGTTAATTGAATCTCCTGATGTGAAACCTAAAGATGTGGAGGGCCTACTGCATGGCAACCCACTCCAGTGTTTACACCTGGAAAATCTCATGGACAGAGGAACCTGGCACCTACAACTGCATAGGATCACAAAACGTCAGACTTGACTGAAGTGACTTAGCAAACATGCACTGCAAATATGATCTTTTATTCACTTATACCAGAAGCATAATAAAATAAGGTTGTAAAAGGTATTCCAGTTTTTCTGAAGAAATAGAACAAGTGATGACTTGGTCAGTGAGGAAAACCATGTACTTCTGTACAAACACATCTTTTTCCCTTAAAAGAGCTAGGATCAGAAATAGGACAGTCCTTGACAGGTGGAAGCAGAAAATGCTTTTGTTTTAAAGTAAGAAGAGTTGAGAAAACAGCAGCGGCATCCACAGGAAGTCTACGCTGGAGACACGTACCCTACTGCCCCGAGCTGCGATGAGCACCCCAGCCATCCCCCAGGACCTGCAGCTGAACCCGAGTCAGAGGGCCCAGTCTGCATTCAGAGAGCAAAGAAGACAAAAACTCAAGGAGCAACTGTTGAAAAACTTCCTTTGCCTGCAAACAGGAAAATCAGATGTTACTCAGTGATGGAGATCAGAGAGTCAGGACATCTGAAGGCCAGATCCAAGAAGGCAAAATAGTTCTGAAAATAAAGACAAAAATGGCTGATAAAGAGAATGTCTGTAGATCTACCGTGATAAAAAAATAATTTAACAGTGGAAAAAAAATGTACTCCTTTAAAACCTTCTAATGAATTAACCAATTCAACTATAGCCACGGATCCACCTAATTCTGAGGATAATAATCAAACTCTGCCATTATTACCAGTTAAAGATGACCCCCAAAGTCAACATAGAATGTTAAGCCAAACATTTCACCTTAAAAACAACAGTAAAAAAAAAAAAAAAAAAAAAAAAACAAAACAGTGATTACAGAAAAACCAAAGCACGATGCTGCTGTGCCCAAGAAACCTGTACTTGGAGCATATCGTGGCCAAATTGTTCAGTCTAAGGTTAATTCCTTTAGAAAACCACTGCAAGTTAAAGATGAGAGTTCGGCAACAACCAAGAAACTTCCAGCGACTGTCTCTAAAGCCACAAAGCCTCAGCCTGGAGACGTCAGCAGCATAACAGTGAAAAGTGATAGAGCCTCACATATGACATCTGCCACTAAATTTGCAAGCACCACATCTCAGATCCGACACCTTGTGCTACCTCCTATTAGAAGTCAGCACAATAAAGCCCAGGATGCCATGAAACTGGGCAGCAGCAGGATGTCAGCCAATGTCACAGTTCAGAAAGGGCCTCAAGAGAGAGAGTTAAATACAGTTTTGTTTGGCGTCAAAACCAGTTCTTTGCAGGACATAAAAGGAGATAAGACACTATCAAAAAGCATGACAGCTGGAATGGCAGCCAGGCCTGCTTCATCTTCTAATACTAAACTGATAGAAAAGACAAAGAGCGCTGAGCAGCGCAGACACACTATGGTGAAAGCAGCTGTTGACAGTAGAAGGACTCAGCCCAGAGAAACTGCGGAGGAGAGAAAAGCTCTTCTGAGTGAGTGGAAAGCTGGCAAAGGAAGAATTCTGAAGCGTCCTCAGAGCTCAGCAGTTACCCGGCCTGAGCCCAAAACACAAAATGAACAACTTGTTGGATCCTTCTGGACTACTATGGCAGAAGAAGATGAGCAACGACTGTTTACTGAAAAAGCGAACAAGACATTTTCTGAATGCCTGAGCCTGATTAATGAGGAGTGTCCAAAAGAAGAAGTATTAGTTACACTAAATGACCTGATTAAAAATATTCCGGGTGCCAAAAAGCTTGTTAAATATTGGATATGCCTTGCACATATTGAATCATTCACAGGTCTTATTGAAAATATTATCACAGTCTATGAGAAGGCCATTCTGGCAGGAGCTCAGCCCATCGAAGAGATGCGACATGCAATTGTTGACATTCTGAC
The DNA here is from genome assembly GCA_006410735.1 of Raphicerus campestris. Lineage (NCBI taxonomy): Eukaryota > Metazoa > Chordata > Mammalia > Artiodactyla > Bovidae > Raphicerus > Raphicerus campestris. The sequence goes on along the minus strand of SJYW01008055.1, from coordinate 67,473 downwards.
AAAGAAGAATCAAGAAAAACTTAAATTTGGAGAAAATATTGAGGAGACTTGTGCAGCCAAAGAAGAAATCCAAGAAGCCCACACTGACCATGTTGATCTAGGTATTGATCTAGAACCATAAAAACTGAAAGTGGAAAATAAGCATCCTAGAAATGTGGTGTTTCAAAACTTTGAAAAAGAGGAAGATGACAAAGTAAAAGACTCAACCAGTGATGTTGAAACCCCAAGTACAAACACTAGGACAGGTTGCTTAATTAAATATAATGTGTCTACTACGCCATACTTGCAAAGTATAAAAAAGAAGATGCAGTTTGATGAAACAAATTCAGCATATAAAGAGCTAAAGTTTCTAACACCAGTTAGACGTTCTCGATGTCTTTAAGAGAAGACTTCTATATTGCCAGATGTGTTAAAAGACCATTATCCTTGCGTGTCTTCGTTGGAACAATTAACAGAGTTGGGACGTGAAACTGATGCTTTCGTGTGCCGCCCCAACACAGCCCTGTGCAGAATGTTCTCTGAACCTGACCCAACAGAAGAGGAGTGAAGTTCTAATAAGGAATGGAATTATATTCCAAGAGTGGTTGGCTGGTTGGTTGGTTGTGGTTTTGTATGTCCTTTAGGTCAGGAGTTGCCAAGTACCTAAGTATTCACGGCAGAAAGTTAATCCTGCTATGTTGATCTCAACAGACTGAGTTTATCTCTGAGCTAGGCGGTTAGTTAAGGCCGAGTTAGCTCACTCTGTCATCCAGTTCTGCAGTCTCCTGTGTCCCTGCCTGCTCACTGCCGCTCTCCATCAGTGCCAGTGGCTGCATCTCTGGTCTCTTGACGGCTTTCTTTTTATTATAGCCAAGGTCATAAGAAGGATAGTTAACTACTCCATTTCTAAGGGAAAATAATTTGTGATAAGGAAGAAAACGTGCCAAAGCTGATGGGTCTTTGGAACTTTAAATCTGAGTTCCTTTCTTAAGTTCCTTTTCTAACTTGACTATATAAAATGCTAAAAAAATTTTAACTCCATCGCTTCTTTTGATAACAGTTTATATAGACTATTAAAATGGAATTAGAGAAGGAATATATACTATTTCATAAATGTCATTCTAGTTTAAGTAGTATTTCTAAAATAACTAATAACTTAAAACTGATTTCTTCCTTGTAATGTTAATATTAAAAATTCACTGTTAAATAATGTCTCCTGAAACATGATACTCATACACAGTAGTAGGACTCCTCTCACACATAAATACCACCAGTAAAGCTGTTCTGTAAGTCTCCAAACGAATACTTAGGTGGCATATATCCTTCATCAACTTTACAGTTTTAAGTAAGGATTTGGTCATTGTAAAAGATTAGATAGTTTTAAAGCTGCATAATATGAATATAGTTAAAAATTTATGTTCATGAATTCCATTTATATAATAGTGCCAATTTTTGTTCTATTTACTGTGTCATGTTCTAGAGAGTAGGAGTTTTATTCCTTTTAAACTATGTATCTAATATATATATAATAAAGTAAAATATCTCTATTAAAAAAAAAAGTAAGAAGAGTCAGTTGTGTTTTGATCAAGCATGAAGATGAGTTTATCTTGACTTTCTTTTTTAGCAAGCAGGAGCTCCATTAAGGAAGTTCCTGATAGAGTGAGCATGGGTTCTCCCTTCAGCTCTGACCCCAATCATAGTGGATTATGACCCCATCTAAGAGGAATGATGAGCAAGCACTCTTAGTTGGGGGTGTCAGAGTGTGTCCCAGGCTGACAAAGCAACTGTAGACCATGGCTTTTCTCCCCAGTTCTGGATGCCACAGATCTGATCTTAAGGGAAAAGCTTAATTTTAAGCCTTAAGGGAAATGCAGTTCATTAGTAATAAATACAGTGCAATTAGGTTATAGTATATGAAGCTGAAGTTAGTACTTCATAGTCAATCACAGTGGCCACTCCTCTGACAGCTAATTCCTACATTTTCCCTAAATTACACTGAGACCCAAGAAGGATGAACAAAAATATATCCAGATTAAAACAATAATAGCAACAACACTGTAATTAAACTGAAATATTCAAGAGTATCAACAAAGAAATGACAACAGGACTAAGGGTTCTCTTTACAATTACAGAAATGAAAAAAATAGTATCTACAAAGTTATCATAAGCAATTGAAGGTTATTGAAATTTTTTTTTCAAATAAACAAAGGCTAAGTTAACAATCAACAGATTGCAAGAGTTAATAATATGTATACTTCATGGAAAAAGAAATTAAACCCTTAACAAAGGTCTGAGATAAATAAGAAAATAAAGAAAAAGTAAGTGACCCAGATAGGATACATTGAATAAGAACTAGCTATGGAAACAGAGTGGAAGGTAAATGATAAGAACATGAAAACTGGGAGGGGTGAGTGTTCAGAGCTTCAAGAGACAAGTTTCCAACTTCTTACATTTTCTTTTCTGACTAAAGGTGGAAATTACAGGTCAACTTTATACATTTTGAAATGAAGTATACCTCTTCAAAGCTCAGATATGACCACCAAGAGGACAAAACTCAGATTTCTACCAATCAAAGCAATAGAAGTATAGAGTAAATATAATACCTCAATCTAGTAGAAGGTGAAAAAAGAGAAAAAAAAAAGGAGTAATCATAACAAATATAATACCTCAATCAATCTAGTAGAAGGTGAAAAAAGAGAAAAGAAGGAGTAATCATAGAAACTTCAGGGAAAATAGCTCAGAATAACAGTTATAAGAATAGATATAAAATTATCAGTAACCAAAATAAATTGATTAAACTTTCTAGTTAAAAATAATGGCTTAAATTATATATTAAACCAAAATCTATTTGCTAGTTATGAGACATAAAAATATCAATAAAATCGCTGAGCAGTGCTAATACCAGCAAAATATACTTTATTTTGAGCAAAAAAACATTAAGGATAAAGAAACTTGCTAGCTGATAAAATACTCAGGAAGATATAAGAATTCTGAACTTTATTGTTAATTTACATAATATTCAATTGGACAAAGCAAGCATTGACAGGTTTAGCAGAAAATTATAGGCCCAACATCATATGAGTAATTTAATGATTCTCTCAGTGATTTATTTACTTTGTGAGAAAAAAGCAGCAAATTTACAGGATTAAAAATATAATAAAAAAGCTTTATTTAAAACCATCTCACCTCAATAATGTGAGAAAATAGCTTATATTTAACTATGCTAATCAAACACTAAACTACAAAGTCCCCACATTAACTAAGGAATTGGTATTTGAGGTATCCTATAGACCATTTCATCTGACTAACATAAAATTAGGTAAATCAAATTTTAAAAATCCCACATGTTCAGACCAAAGGGGGAAAAAAGGGAGGGGCGGAAAGAGAGACAACTTAACTTCTTCATAAATCCTGGGTCAAAGAAGAAAATAACAGAAGGGAAATTTTGCAAAACCTCTTCCACATTATTAAATTCAGTTCAGTTCAGTTCAGTCTCTCAGTCGTGTCCGACTCTTTGTGACCTCATGAATCGCAGCACGCCAGGCCTCCCTGTCCATCACCAACTCCCAGAGTTCATTCAGATTCACGTCCATCGAGTCAGTGTTACCATCCAGCCATCTCATCCACTGTCGTCTCCTTCTTCTCCTGCCCCCAATCCCTCCCAGTGTCAAAGTCTTTTCCAATGCGTCAACTCTACATGAGGTGGCCAAAGTACTGGAATTTCAGCTTTAGTATCATTCCCTTCCAAAGAAATCCCAGGGTTAATCTCCTTCAGAATGGACTGGTTGGATCTCCTTGCAATCTGAGGGCCTCTCAAGAGTCTTCTCCTACACCACAGTTCAAAAGCATCAATTCTTTGGCACTCAGCCTTCTTCATGGTCCAACTCTCACAGCCATACATGACTACTGGAAAAACCATAGCCTTGATTAGATGGAACTTAGTCGGCAAAGTAATGTCTCTGCTTTTGAGTATGTTGTCTAAGTTGGTCATAACTTTTCTTCCAAGGAGTAAGCTTCTTTTAATTTCGTGGCTGCAGTCACTGTCTGCAAGACCATCCCCATGGAAAAGAAATGCAAAAAAGCAAAATGACTGTCTGAGGAGGGCTTACAAATAGCTGTGAAAAGAANAGGCTACAAGGCAGAATAGATTTTGAGGTCCCTCCAAAGCCTCATTTGCATAGAATTATCATTATTTAAAATATATAGCAGTTCCCTTGAAAAAACCTACTCACAGGCTTTGTTTTTATTTGACTTGACCCAGAGCACATAAAATGCAAATAGCTTTTTCCCAAAGTCATCTATCAAATAACGAGTGTAAATTGATTAACACTGCAGCTGCTTTCTGTGGTAATAACAGTTTGAACTAACACAAAGCCACCAAAAAATTTAAAAGAAAAATCTGGAGAATTAGGTATCCATAAAGGGTCATGAATTTGGTATCCATAAAGTATCCATAAGGGGGCTTCCCTGGTGGCTCAGAGGATAAAAAGTCTGCCTGAAGTGTGGGAGACCTGGGTTCGATTCCTTGGTCAGGAAGATCCCCTGGAGAAGGAAATGCAACACATTCCAGTGTTCTTGCCTGGAAAATTCCATGGACAGAGGAGCCTTGCAGGTTACAGTCCATGGGATTGCAAAGAGTAGAACATGACTGAGCAACTTCACATTTTTACAAAGGGTCCTGAAAGCTCTGATGAATTAATGAAAATCTGGAAGATATCATGCATTTGCAGGTCTGAATGTCATAGAAAATTCTGAGACAGTCCTATTCTCTCCCNTAGAACATGACTGAGCAACTTCACATTTTTACAAAGGGTCCTGAAAGCTCTGATGAATTAATGAAAATCTGGAAGATATCATGCATTTGCAGGTCTGAATGTCATAGAAAATTCTGAGACAGTCCTATTCTCTCCCTTGGGCTGAACATGAGTCTATGCACAAACGAGAAATGAGGGCTAAGGCAAAGTTAACATCTACCAGGCTGATTGTTAAACCAGAGCCCTAACCTATATGCAGAGCCCCTCATTAGAGGCTGAAGGACTTATCAGATCAAGATATTAGATAAGTATCATTACAGTCATTGACTGACCTGTAATATAGCCAAGCAGAGACTTTAGTGGCTACATACAAAAAAAGAGTACAGAATTTACAGATTTAGTTCAGAAAGGCCAATAAACAAACACCAATAACAACTACTAATTGGCCCTAGCATGATAATAGGCATATTGATCAGCTGATTAGTATCAAGTCCTTTAATAAACCCTTGCATTTATTTTCAATCAATCTTCAACCAGAGTGCTAAAATAATTAAGTAGAAAAATAGTGTTTCAACAAATTTTGTTAGGATAACTGGATATCCATATTCAAGAGAATGAAAAGAACCCCATATAACTACCTCTTCTTTTGCCTATATACTTTATTTTCCTCCACATTATTCTAAAAAACAATTTCAGTATGCTTCATCCAGACTTGTTTAAAACAGCCATTTCTTTTTCATTTATTTCTGCTTGGATTTTTATGATTTATTTCCTTCTATTAACTTTTCTTTGTCCTTCTTTATCTAGTTGCTTTGCATGTGAAGTTGTGTTGTTTATGTGATGCCTCTCTTATTTCATGAGATAGGATTGTATTGCTATGAACCTCCTACTTAGCACTATTTTTACTGAATCCCACAGGTGTAGGCTGTCATGTTTTCACTGTCATTTATTTCTTTGCATATTTTTGCTTCGCTTTTATTTTTTTAGTGATCTGTTTGTTATTCAGAAGTGTGCTTTTTAGCCTCCATATGTTTGTGCTTTTAATATCTACCCCCTACTCTGTGACTGATATCTAATCTTATAGCACTATGATCAGAAAAGATACTTGAGATGATTGCAATTTTTTTTTTTAAATTCACCAAGGCTAGATTTGTGGCCCAGAGTGTGATCTATCCTGAAGAATGTTCCATGTGCACTTGAGAAAAAGGTGAATCTGTTATTATGGGGTGGAACGCCCTGTAGATAACAGTTATGTCTAACTGGTCTAATATATCATTTAAACCTTGTGTTTCCTTGTTAATTTTCTGTCTGGATTATCTGTTCCTTGTGAGTGGGGTATTAAAGTCTGCCACTATTACTGTGTTTCTGTCAAGTTCCCTTATAATACTTGTTAGTATTTGTCTTATGTATTGAGGTGCTCCTATACTGGGTGCATATGTGTTTATAACTGCTATATCTCCTTCTTGGATTGATCCATTGATCATTAAGTAGTGTCCTCCTTTGTTTTTTATAACAATCTTTATTTTAAAATTGATTTTATCTGATATGGATATTGCTGCTCCCACTTTCTCTTGGTCTCCATTTGCATGAAATATGGTTTCTCTTGAAAACGAACAGAGATCATTCCGTCGTTTTTGAGATTGCATCCAAGTACTGCCTTTTGGACTCTTTTGTTGACCATGATGCCTACTCCATTTCTTCTAAGGGATTCCTGCCCACAGTAATAGATATAATGGTCATCTGAGTTAAATTCAACCATTCCAGTCCATTTGAGTTTACTGATATCTAGAATGTCGATGCCCACTCTTGCCATCTCCTGTGTGACAACTTCCAATTTGCCTTGACTCATGAACCTAATATTCCAGGTTCTTAAACAATATTGTTCTTTATAGCATTGGATGTTGCTTCTATCACCAGTCACATCCACAACTGCGTATTGTTTTTGCTTTGGCTCCATCCCTTCATTCTTTCTGGTGTTATTTCTCCACTGATCTCCTATAGTATACTGGGCACCTACCGAACTGGGGAGTTCCTCTTTCAGTATCCTATCATTTGTTGTTTCATACTGTTCATAGGGTTCTCAAGGCAAGGATACTGAAGTCGTTTGCCATTCCCTTCTCCAGTGGACCACATTCTGTCAGACCTCTCCACCATGACTCGTCCATCTTGGGTGGCCCCACACAGCATGGCTTAATTGCATTGAGTTAGACAAGGCTGTGGTCCATGTGATCAGATTGGCTAGGTTTCTGTGATTATGGTTTCAGTGTGTCTGCCCTCTGATGCCCTCTCACAACACCTACCATCACACTTGGGTTTCTCTTACCTTTGACATGGGGTATCTTTTCACAGCTACTCCTGCAAATCATAGCCACTGCTCCTTAACTTGGACGAGGTTGCCCCTCCTGACCTTGAACATGGAATAGCTCCTCTTGGCCCCCCTGCATCCGCACAGCTACCTCTCCTTGGACAACAGAATGATTTCTGTTCATTGCCAAGGCAAACGATTCAATATCACAGTGATATGAGCCTATGCCTGACCAGTAATGCTGAAGAAGCTGACATTGAACAGTTCTATGAAGACCTACAAGACCTTTTAGAATTAACACCCCCAAAAGATGTCCTTTTCATTATAGGGGACTGAAATACAAAAATAGGAAGTCAAAAAACGCCTGGAGTAACAGGTAAATTTGGCCTTGGAATGCAGAATGAAGCAGGGCAAAGGCTAATAGAGTTTGCCAAGAGAACACACTGGTCATAGCAAACACCCTCTTCCAACAACACAAGGGAAGAGTCTACACATGGAGATCACCAGATGGTCAGCACTGAAATCAGATTGATAATATTCTTTGCAGCCAAAGATGGAGAAGCTCTATACAGTCAGCAAAAAGACCGGGAGCTGACTGTGGCACAGATCATAAACTTCTTATTGCCAAATTCAGACTTAAATTGAAGAAAGTAGGGAAATCCTCTAGACTATTCAGGTATGACCTAAATCAAATACCTTATGATTATACAGTGAAAGTGAGAAATACATGTATTGGACTAGATTTGATAGAGAACCTGATGAAATTATGGTTCATGACACTGTACAGGAGACAAGGATCAAGACACTCTATATGAAAAAGAAATGCAAAAAAGCAAAATGACTGTTTGGGGAAGCCTTACAAATAGCTGTGAAAAGAAGAGAAGTGAAAAGCAAAGGAGAAAAGGAAAGATATAAGCATCTGAATGCAGAGTTCCAAAGAATAGCAAGAAGAGATAAGAAAGCCTTCTTCAGCGATCAATGCAAAGAAATAGAAGAAAAGAACAGAATGGGAAAGACTAGAGAACTCTTCAAGAAAATTAGAGATACCAAGGGAACGTTTCATGCAAAGATGGGTTCAATAAAGGACAGAAATGGTCTGGACCTAACAGAAGCAAAAGATATTAAGAAAGTATGGCAAGAATACACAGAACTGTACAAAAAAGATCTTCATGACCCAGACAATCACGATGGTGTGTGATCACTCACCTAGAGCCAGACATCCTGGAATGTGAAGTCAAGTGGGCCTTACATCATTACAAACAAAGCTAGTGGAGGTGATGGAATTCCAGTTGTGCTATTTCAAATCCTGGAAGATGATGCTGTGACAGTGCTCCACTCAATATGCCAGCAAATTTGGAAAGCTCAGCAGTGGCCACAGGACTGGAAAAGGTCAGTTTTCATTCCAATCCCAAAGAAAAGCAATGCCAAAGGGTGCTCAACCTACTGCACAATTGCACTCATCTCACACACTAGTAAAGTAATGTTCAAAATTTTTCAAGCCAGGCTTCAGCAGTACATGTACCATGGAATTCCAGGTGTTCAAGCTAGTTTTAGAAAAGGCAGAGGAACCAGAGATCAAATTGCCTACATCCATTGGATCATAGAAAAAAGAAGAGAGTTCCAGAAAAACATCTATTTCTGTTTTATTGACTATGTCAGAGACTTTGACTGTGTGGATCACAATAAACTGTGGAAAATTCTGATAGAGATCAGAATACCAGAGCACCTGACCTGCCTTTTGAGAAACCTATATGCAGCTCAGGAAGGAACAGTTAGAACCGGACATGGAACAACAGACTGGTTCTAAATAGGAAAAAGAGTACATCAAGACCGTATATTGTCACCCTATTTATTTAACTTCTATGCAGAATACATCATGAGAAATGCTGGGCTGGAAGGTGCACTAGCTGGAATCAAGATTTCTGGGAGAAATATCAATAACCTCAGATATGCAGATGACACCATCCTTATGGCAGAAAGTGAAGAACTAAAAACCCTCTTGATGAAACTGAGAGTGAATAAGTTGGCCTAGAGCTCAACATTCAGAAAACGAAGATCATGGCATCTGGTCCCATCACTTTATCGGAAATAGATGGGGAAGTAGTGGAAACAGTGTCAGACTTTATTTTGGGGGGGCTCCAAAATCACTCCAGATGGTGATTGCAGCCATGAAATTAAAAGATGCTTCCTCCTTGGAAGGAAAGTTATAACAACCTAGATAGCATATTCAAGAGCAGAGACATTGCTTTGCCAACAAAGGTCCGTCTAGTCAAGGCTATGATTTTTCCAGTGGTCTGGTATGAATGTGAGAGTTGGACTGTGAAGAAAGCTGAGCGCTGATGAATTAATGTGTTTGAACTGTGGTGTTGGAGAAGACCCTTGAGAGTACCTTGGACTGCAAGGTGATCCAACCAGTCCATCCTAAAGGAGACCAGTCCTGGGTGTTCATTGGAAGGACTGATTATGAGGCTGAAACTCCAATACTTTCGCCTCCTCATGAGAGGAGTTGACTTATTGTAAAAGACCCTGATGCTGGGAGGGATTGCAGGCAGAAGGAGAAGGGGACGACAGAGATGAGATGGCTGGATGGCATCACCGACTTGATGCATGAGTTTGGGTGATCTCCAGGAGTTGGTGATGGACAGGGAGGCCTGGCATGCTGCAATTCATGGGGCTGGAAACAGTCGGACAAAATAGAGCAACTAAACTGAACTGAACTGAACTTCATGAAGTATCTTTTTCCAGCCTCTCACTTTCAATCTGTATGCATCCCCAGGCTTGAGGTAGGTCTCTTGTAGACGGCATATATAGGGGTCTTGTTTTTGTATCCATTCAGCCAGTCTTTGACTTTTGGTTGGACCATTTAGAACATTTATGTTTGAGGTAATTATTAATAAATATGATCCTGTTATCATTTACTGTATTGTTTTAGGTTCAATTTTATAAATCTTTTCTTTGTTTACTGTCTAGAGAAGATTTTTTAGCATTTGCTGAAGAGCTGGTTTGGTGGTGCTAAATTCTTAGATTTTGCTTATCTATGATAGTTTTGATTTTTCCTTGCTACATAGAGTTATCTTGATTGTGGTTTATTTTTTTCTTTCTTTCTTTCTTTGATCACTTAACTATTCCAGAAAAATGCAGAGGAAGGAAATCTCCCAAACTCATCTGTGAGGCCATTGATACCAAAACCAGACAAAGATGCCACAATAAAAGAAAACTTCAGGCCAATATGACTGATGAATATAGATGCAAAATCCTCAAGAAAACTCTAGAAAACATAATCCAATAACCTATTAAAAAGATCATACCTCATAACCAAGTAGGCTTTATTTCAGGGATGCAAGGTTTCTTTAGTATTCACAAATCAATTAATGTGATACACCATATTAACAAATTGAAAGATAAAAATGATATGATTATTTCATTAAATGCAGAGAAAGCCTTTGACAAAATTCAACACTCTTTTCTGGTAAAAACTCTCAAGAAAGTAGGCATAGAAGGAACATATCTCAACATAAAAATGACATATACTACAAACACACTGCAAACATTATCCTCAATGGTGAAAAACTGAAAGCATTATTTCTAAAATCAGGAACAATACAAGGGTGTGTCCACTCTCATTACTACTAAGTAATATAGTTTTGGAGTAATAGCCACAGAAATCAGAAAAGAAAAAGAAATAAAATAAATTCAGATTGGAATAAAGTAATAAAACACTCACTGTAGATGGCATGATCTTCTACATAGAAAACTCTAAAGATGACAACAACAAAAAACTATGAGAGCTAATAAAATAATAGAGTAAAGTTGCAGGATAAAAAATTAATACACATAAATTTGCATTCCCATAAACTAACAACAAAAAATCAGAAAGAGAAATTAAGGAAACAATCCCATTCATCTTTGCAACAAAAAAGAATGAAATATTTAGGAATAAATTTACCTAAAGAAACAAAAGACTTGAACACAGAAAGCTATAAAACACTGAAAAAGAATTCACATATGACACAAACAGATGGAGAAATATACCATATTCCTGGATTGGAAGAATCAATATAGTGAAAATGAGTTTACCCCCCAAAGTAACCTATAGATTCAATGCAATCCCTAGCAAACTAATGATGGTATTTTACACAGAACTAGAACAAATATTTTCAGAATTTGTATGGAAACACAAAACAACCTGAATAGCCAAAGCAATCTTGAGAAAGAAAAATGGAATTAGAGCAATCAACCTTCCTGACTTCAGACTAATTAAACTTAAAATTTTAAGTTTAAATTAAATTTAATCTAAATTTAATTTTATACCTAATTAAACTTAAAAACTTTTGCACAATGAAAGAAACTGTAAACAAGATGAAGACATCCCTCAGAATGGGAGAAAATAATAGCAGTTGAAACAATGGACAAAGAATAAATCTTGAAAATATACAAGCAGCTCATGCAGCTCAATACCAGAAAAAAGAACAACCCAATCAAAAAACGGGAAAAAGACCAAAATAGATATTTCTTCAAAGAAGACAAATAGATGGCTAATAAACGCTCGAAAAGATGTTAAACATCAGTCATTATTAGAGAAATGCAAATGAAAACCACAATGAGGTATCATATCACAGCAGTCAGAATGGCCATCATCAAAAAGTCTACAAACAATAAATGCTAGAGGGGGTGTGGAGAAAAGGGAACCCTCTTACAATGTTGGTGGGGATGCAAACTGAAATAACCACTATGGAGAACAGTGTGGAGATACCTTATAGAACTGCCATATGACCCAGAAATCCCACTGCTGGATATACACCCTGAGAAAACCAGAACTGAAAGAGACACATGTATCTCTATGTTCACTGAAGCACTGTTTGCAAAAACTAGGACATGGAAGCAACCTAAATGTACATTGGCCAATGAATGGATAAGGAAGCTGTAGTACATATATGCAATGGAATTGTTACTCAACTATAAAAATGAACTCATGTGAGTCAGTTCTAATGAGGTGGATGAACCTGGAGCCTATTATACAGAGTAAGGAGGTCAAAAAGAGAAAGGCAAATGCTGTATACTAGCGCATACATATGGAATTTAGAAAGATAGTAGCTATGATCCTATATTCAGGGCAGCAAAGGAGACAAAGATGTAAAGAACAGACTGTTGGGCTCGGTGGGAGAAGGCAAGCATGTGATTATTTGAGAGAATAACATTGATATATGTACATTACCATATGTAAAATGGATGACGAGTGCAAGTTTGGTGCATGAAACAGAGCACCCAAAATCAATACTTGGGGACAACCCAGAGGAATAGGGTGGGGAGGAAGGTGGGAGGGGGATTTAGGATGGGGAGACACATTTATACCTGTGACCAATTCATGTTGATGTATGGAAAAACATTAAAATATTATAAAGTAATTATTCTCCACTTAAAATTAATTAACTACTAAAAAAAATAGCCACAACACCACTAACTTATTTTTTTTTTTAATGAGCTCTTTAAATTCAACAAATACTAATTAGGGCTTAAAATTTCCCCACTTTTTAAATAAATATTCTTTACAAAGCTTTTGATTCTGTGGACCACAACAAACCCTGAAAAATTCTTAAAGAGATAGGAATACCAGATCTACCTAACCTGCCTCTTGAGAAATCTGTATGAAGGTCAGGAAGCAACAGTTAGAACTGGACATGGAACAACAGACTGGTTCCAAAAAGGGAAATGACTACATCAAGTC
>SJYW01008055.1:31482-41881 GCA_006410735.1 Raphicerus campestris | reverse complement strand
TATTAGTCTTTGCCCTACTTCATTCCGTATTCCAAGGGCAAATTTGCCTGTTACCCCAGGTGTTTCTTGAGTTCCTACGTTTGCATTCTAGTCCCCTAGAATGAAAAGGACATCTTTTTTGGGTGCTAATTCTAAAAGGTCTTGTAGGTATTCATAGAACCATTCAGCTTCAGCTACTTCAGCATTACTAGTTGGGGCATAGACTTGGATTACTGTGATATTGAATGATTTACCTTGGAAACGAACAGAGATCATTCTGTTGTTTTTGAGATTGCATACAAGTACTGCATTTCGGACTCTTTTGTTAACCATGATGGCTCGTCCATTTCTTCTGAGGGATTCCTGTCTGCAGTAGTAGATATAATGGTCATCTGAGTTAAATTCAACCATTCCAGTGCATTTTAGTTCGATGATTCCTAGAATGTCAATATTCACTCTTGCCATCTCTTGTTTGACCACTTCCCATTTGCCTTGATTCATGGAACTGACATTCCAGGTTCCTAAGCAATATTGCTCTTTACAGCATTGGACCTTGCTTCTATCACCAGTCACATCCACAGCTGGGTATTGTTTTTGCTTTGGCTCCATCCCTTCATTCTTTCTGGAGTTATTTCTCCACTGATTTCCAATAGCATATTGGGCACCTACTGACCTGGGGAGTTCCTCTTTCAGTATCCTATCATTTTGCCTTTTCATTACTGTTTCTGGGGTTCTCAAGGCAAGAATACTGAAATGGCTTGCCATTCCCTTCTCCAGTGGACCACATTCTGTCAGACCTCTCCACCATGACCCTCCCATTTTAGGTTGCCCCTTGGGCATGGCTTAGTTTCATTGAGTTAGACAAGGCTGTGGTCTTAGTGTGATTAGACTGACTAGTTTTTTTGTGAGTATGGTTTCAATGTGTCTACCCTCTTATGCCCTCTTGCAATACCCACCATCTTACTTGGGTTTCTCTTACCTTGGGCGTGGGATGTCTCTTCACAGCTGCTCCAGCAAAGCGCAGCCATTGCTCCTTACCTTGGATGAGGGGTGTCTCCTCACTGCTGTCCTTCCTGAACTTCAACATGGGATAGCTCCTCTAGGCCTTCCTGCGCCTGCGTAGCCACCACTCCTTGCACGTGGGGTTGCTCCTCCCTGCCGCCGCCCCTGGCCTCGGGTGTGGGGTTGTCAGTGGAACAAAATAGAAAGCCCGGAGATAAATCCACACACCTGTGGACACCTTATATTTGACAAAGGAGGCAAGAATATACAAGGGAGAAAAGGCAATCTCTTTAACAAGTGATGCTTTGAAAAGTGGTCAACCACTTGTAAAAGAATGAAACTAGAACACTTTCTAACACTATACCAAAAATAAACTCAAAATGGATTAATGATCTAAACTTAAGACTAGAAACTATAAAACTCCTAGAAGAAAACATAGGCAAAACACTCTCCAACATAAATCACAGCAGGATCCACCTTCCAGAGTAATGGAAATAAAAGCAAAAATAAACAAATGGGACATAACTAAACTTAAAAGCTTTTTCACAATGAAGGAAACTAAAAAAGTGAAAAGACAGCCTTTAGAATGGGAGAAAATAATTGGAAATGAAGCAACTGACAAAGAATTAATCTCAAAATATACAAGCAACTCTGCAGCTCAATTTCAGAAAAATTAGCAACCCAATGAAAAAAATAGGTCAAAGAACTAAACAGACATCTCTCCAAAGAAGACATACAGATGGCTAACAAACACATGAAAAGATGTTCAACATCACTCATTATCAGAGAAATGCAAATCAAATCACAATGAGGTACCATCTCATGCCAGTCAGAATGGCTTCTATCCAAAAATCTACAAACAATAAATGCTGGAAAGGGTGTGGAGAAAGGGGAACCCTCTTATACTGTTGATGGGAATGCAAACTAGTACAGCCACTATGGAGAACAGAGTGAAGATTTCTTAAAAATCTGGAAATAGAACTGCCATATGATCCAGCAATCCCACTGCTGGGCATACACACAGAGGACAGTAGAATTTAAAGAGACACATATACCCCAATGTTCATTGCAGCACTGTTTATAATCGCCAGGACATGGAAGCAACTTAGATGTCCATCAACAGATGAATGGATAAGAAAGCTGCAGTACATATACACAATGGAGTATTACTCAGCCATTAAAAAGAATACACTTGAATCAGTTCTAATGAGGTGAATGAAACTGGAGCTTATTATACAGAGTGAAATAAGTGAGAAAGAGAAACACCAATACAGTATACTCTTTCATATATATGGAATTTAGAAAATGGTAACAATAATCCTATATGCAAGACAGGAAAAGAGACACAGATGTATAGAACAGTCTTTGATCTCTGTGTGAAAAGGCAAGGGTGGGATGATTTGAGACAGTAGCATTGAAATATGAATATTATCATATGTGAAACAGATTTCCAGTCCAGGATCGATGCATGAGACAGGGTGCTCAGGGCTGGTGCACTGGGATGACCCAGAGGGATGGAATGGGGAGGGAGTTGGGTTCAGGATGGGGAACACATGTATACCTGTGGCAGATTCATGTGAATGTATGGCAAAAACCACTATAGTATTATAAAGTAATTAGCTTCCAATTAAAATAAATAAATAAGTAAATTACCTCTTAATTATATATTTTAAAAAAGCAGAGACATTATTTTTCCAACAAAGGTCCGTCTAGTCAAGGCTATATTTTTCCCAGTAGTCATGTATGGATGTGAGAGTTGGACTATAAAGAAAGCTGAGTGCCAAAGAATTGATGCTTTTGAACTGTGGTGTTGGAGAAGACTCTTGAGAGTCCCTTGGACTGCAAGGAGATCAAACCAGTCCATCCTAAAGGAAATAATCCTGAATTTTCATTGGATGGACTGAAGCTGAAGCTGAAACTCCAATACTTTGGCCACCTGTTGCAAAGAACTGACTCATTTGAAAAGACCTTGATGCTGGGGAAGATTGAAGGTGGGAGGAGAAGGGGCCGACAGAGGATGAGACGTTTGGATGGCATCACTGACTCAGTGGACATGAGTTTGAGTAAACTCCGGGAGTTGGCAATGAACAGGGAAGCCTGGTGTGCTGTAGTCCATGGGGTAGCAAAGAGTTGGACATGACTGAGTGACTGAACTGAACTCCCAAGCCCTAAATTCCTATTTCCTTTTCCCCTGCAATTTAGTTATTGAAGAAAGACCAGTAATCCTATTGAGTTCCCACATCCTAGACTTTGCTAATTGCATCCTTGTGATGTCATTGAGCATGTGCTTTTGTCAACTGAATTTCCTACAAACTGGAAGAGGAATATTTAAAAAATGACACATCAAAAACCTATATATCCAATCTGATACACATTTAACATTTTGCTGTGGCTTTCTGTGTTTCCATATAAGTCTTGAGATGCAGTCAAAAATTTTTAATGGTTTCCTTGATTTATTTAATTTGCTCTATTTGGGCTCATTTCTTTCTTTTCTCATCCCTGGACTAAATATTGTTCATATTATATTTCCCAAATAGTTCCAATGATTTCTGAGTCTTTGCTCATTTTAACCAACTTTTTTTCCCTTTGCTATTTATATTTAATAATTAGCTTGAATTTATTTTCAAGATTCTGTTTTCTTTTCTTTCCATTCTACTATTGAGCTCATCTAGCATTTCCTGTCACAGACTGTAGTTTCAACTTTTAATATTTATTTTGTTTTCATCGCTTTTATTTCTTTTCTAAGAATATTTATTTTTCTATTCACTGCAAAGTGTTTTGTTTGTTTGCATTTACCAAATATGGGACAAGGTAATTATAGCCACTGTATAATTTTTTTGTCTGCATTTATCCATTGAGCACTCAAGTTGCTTCCATGTCTTGGCTGTTAGAAATAATTTTGTAATGAACATTAGAGTGTAGAT
The DNA here is from genome assembly GCA_006410735.1 of Raphicerus campestris. Classification (NCBI taxonomy): domain Eukaryota; kingdom Metazoa; phylum Chordata; class Mammalia; order Artiodactyla; family Bovidae; genus Raphicerus; species Raphicerus campestris. Next base: position 37,976 of record SJYW01008055.1, on the reverse strand, counting down.
ATCTCTTTAATATCTAGATGGGATTGCTGGATCATATGGTAGTTCTATATTTATTTTTTGAGAATTCATAATTTTTGTGTTTCCTTGGTAGCTCAGACAGTAAATAATCTGCCCACAATGTAGGAGACCTGGGTTCAATCCCTGGGTTGGGAAGATCCTCTGGAGAGCAATAACAAAGCATATTTTCCATAATAGCTACACGAATTTACACTCTCAGTAACAATGCACAGGGAGACTTCCCTGGTGTTCCAGGGTTTAAGAATCTATGCTCCCAATACAGTAGGCCTGGGTTCTATCCTTGGTCAGGGAACTAGATCCCACATGCCACAGTTAAATGTTTTCATGCCACAACTAAAGATCCTGCTGGCCACAACGATGATGATCAAAGATCCCACTGCTGCTGCTGCTAAGTCGCTTCTGTTGTGTCTGACTCTTTGTGACCCAATGGACTGCAGCCTACCAGGCTCCTCCGTCCATGGAATTTTCCAGGCAAGAGTACTGGAGTGGATTGCCATTGCCTATTCTGAAAGATCCTGCATGCTATAGCTAAGACCTGGCACAACCAAATAAATAAATAAAATAATGTTGCACAAATATCTTTTTTCCATATAATTTCCAATAGTTGTTATCACTTACCTTTTTGATAATAGCCATTCTAGCAAGTGTGAATTGATATCTCATTTTAGATTTGATTTGTATTTCCTTGACACTTGATTAGTGAAGTCAAGCATCATTTTTATGTAGCAGGTGAACATTTGTATGTCTTCTTTGAACTTACAAAGACGATTCTCTGCTTACTTTTAATTGTATTGCTTGCTGTTTTGTTATTGAATTGTGTGAGCTCTGTATAAACTTTTGATATTAACCCTTTATATTTTTTTTATATTGACCCCTCTGATTTCTTGTAGGAGATTTTTGTTATTGTTGTTTCAGTTCTTACATTTAAGTCTATAATTAATTTTAATTTATCTTTTGTGAACAGTGTAAAATAGGCATATAATTTTAAAAAATCAAAAGCCTGTGCTGTAGCACCACTTTCTGCAAAAAAAAAGGCCTCTAATTTCTCACCTGTTGGTACTTCAAATGTGCTTGCAGAAAATACATCAAGCACTATGATGAACCATTGTTAACACTGTACTGCAAAAAAATAGAATGACATTTTGTTTATCATTTCCTATGCTGTGCAAAATCTTTTAAGTTTAATTAGGCTCCATTTATTTATTGTTTGTTTGTTTGTTTGTTTTCATTAGTCTAAAAGGTAGATCAAAAAAGATCATACTGTGATCTATGTTACAGAGTGTTCTACCTGTTTTCCTCTTAAGAGTTTTAGAGTATCCAACCTTATATTTAGGTATTTAGTCCATTTGGAGTTTATTTTTGTGTATGGTGTGCTATAATTTCATTCTTTTACATGTAGCTGTACAATTTTCCCAGCATCATCTATTGAAGAGGCTGTCTTTTTTCCATTGTGTATTTTTGTCTCTTTTATTACAGATTAGGTAATCATGAAAGTGAAAGTGAAGTCACTCAGTTGTTGCGACTTCTCCAAGGGATCTTCTTGACACAGGAATTAAACCCAGGTCTCCCGCATTGCAGGCAGATGCTTTACCGTCTATAGATGAGTGAATTTATCTCTGAACTTTTTCATTCCATTGATATATATTTCTGTTTTTGTGCCAATATAATACAGTTTGATAATTGTAGCTTTTTAGTATAGTATGAAGTCAGGGAGCCTGACTTCTCCAGCTTTGTTTTTCTTTCTCAAGATTGCTTTGGCCATTCAAGGTCTTTTGTGTTTCCATACAAATTGCAATTTTTTCGTTCTAATTTTGTAAAATATGCCATTGGTAGTTTGATTGGGATTATACTGAACCTGTGTAAACCACAAACATCCTCAGAATGGGAGAAAGTATTTGCAAATGAAGCAACTGATAAAAAAATTAATCTCCAAATTATACAAACAACTCATGTAGCTCTATTAAAAAAAAATCAGTGAAAGCTCTAAGTAGACATTTCCTCAAAGGAGTCATGCTGCTGTTGCTAAGTCACTTCAGTCGTGTCTGACTCTGTGTAACTCCATAGACAGCAGCCCTCCAGGCTCCCCTGTCCCTGGGATTCTCCAGGCAAGAACACTGGAGTGGGTTGCCGTTTCTCCAATGCATGAAAATGAAAAGTGAAAGGGAAGTCTTTCAGTCGTGTCTGACTCTTCATGACCCCATGGGCTGCAGCCTACCAGGCTCCTCCGTCCATGGGATTTTCCAGGCAAGAGTACTAGAGTGGGGTGCCATTGCTTTCTCCGCAAAGAAATCATACATGCAGTTAAAAAAGCATGTTAAAAGATGTTCAGCATCACTACTTATGGAGAAATTAAATCAAAACTACAATGAGGTATCATCTAACACCCAGAAGAATGACCACCATCAAAAAATCTACAAACAGTAAATGCTGTGAGTGTGCAGAAAAGGAAGCCATCTACAAGGTGTATAGCAGTACAAATTGATATAACTACTATGGAGAAAGAGGTTCCTTGAAAAAAAAAGAGCTACCTTATGATCCTGCAATTACACTCCTGGGTCTATATAGGGAGAAAATCATAGTTACAAATGATACATGCACCCTAATATTCATTTCAGCACTATTTACAATATCAAGGACATAGAAGCAAACTAAATGTCCATCAGGAGAGGAATGAATAGAGAATTGGTGATACATATATACAATAGATTATTCCTCAACTATAGAAAAGAATAAAATAACACCATTTACAGGAACATAGATGGACCTAGAATTTGTCATACTGAGTGAAATAGGTCAGGCAGAGAAAAACAAATATTATATCATTTATGTGTGGAATATACTTTTTAAAAAGATGTAAATGAACTTATCTACAAAATAGAAATAGAGTTATAGATGTAGAAAATGAGGGGGGAAAGGGGAAGTGATAAATTGAAAGAATGAAATTAACATACACACAAAATACTATATATAAAATAAAAGCAATAAGGGTTTACTGTACAGTACAGGGAGTTTGCTTCAATAATTTGTAATGGCCTATAGGAAAAGAATCTAAAAAATGGTTAATTTAGTTATATGTATAATAGATTCACTTTGCTGTATAGTAGAAACTAACTCAACATTATACATCAACTATATCTCAATAAAAAGTTAAAAAAATAAATAAATAGAATAAAATTACCCCGAGTCCATTAGCAGACTTCTCAGTATAAACCCTACAGGCAAAGAGGGAGTGGAATGCCATTGTTAAAATATAAAAAGATAAAAACTGTCACCCAAGAACACTCTATCCAGCAAAGTTCTCTACATACAAAGAAGAAACAAAGGCTTTCTAAGACAGACACAAGCTGAGGAAGTTCACCAACACTACACCTGCCTTACAAGAAGGTGCTGTTCTATCAGAAAAATAAAGGCAAAAGTACACAAAACTTTGAGTAAGGTGAGAAATAAACAGAATCAGAAAATTGTAATTCTTCAACAGAATAGGTTATTAAACAATTTATTATAGCGTAAAGATTAGAAAGGGGTAAAAAAAAAACAGAACTATAGTTCCTTCAATTTGGTAACAAACTCACAAAATAAAAACAGATAATTTTACATAATGAAAACAAAAGAGGAAGAAGAAAAGGATGGAACCTAAACAGGTAAATGAAGATACAATTTATTGGTAGACTAGAGATAGGTTTATCTATTAGATGATATACACACGTCATGTTGTTGTTGTTCAGTTGCTAAGTTGTCTCTGATTCTGCAACCCATGCACTACAGCACACTAGGCTTCCTTGTCCTTCACTATCTCCCAGAGNAACAAAAGAGGAAGAAGAAAAGGATGGAACCTAAACAGGTAAATGAAGATACAATTTATTGGTAGACTAGAGATAGGTTTATCTATTAGATGATATACACACCTCATGTTGTTGTTGTTCAGTTGCTAAGTTGTCTCTGATTCTGCAACCCATGCACTACAGCACACTAGGCTTCCTTGTCCTTCACTATCTCCCAGAGTTTGCTCAAACGCATATCTGTTGAGTTGTTGATTGAATCCAACCATCGAATCAGGTGGTCAAAGTATTGGAGCTTCAGCTTCAGCATCAGTCTTTCTAATGAATATTCAGGGTTGGGTTTCTTTAGGATTGACTGGTTTGATCTTACAGTCCAAGGGACTCTTGAGAGTCTTCTCCAGCACCACAGTTCCAAATAACCAATTCTTTAGCTCTCAGTCTTCTTTATGGTCCAACTCTCACATCCATACATGACTACTGGAAAAACATATCTCTGACTATAGACCATTGTTGGTAAAGTAATGTCTCTGCTTTTTAATATGCTGTCTAGTTTGTCATAGCTTTTCTTCCAAGGAGTAAGCATCTTTGAATTTCATGACTTCAGTCACCATCCACAGTGATTTTAGGGCTCAAGAAAGTAAAGTCTATCACTGTTTCCATTTTTTGCCCATCATGAAGTGATGGGACTGAATGCCATAATATAATTTTTGAATGTTGAGTTTTAAGCCAGTTTTTTCTCACTCTCCTCTTTCACTTTTTTTTAATTTAATACTTTATTCTATTTTACAGTACTGTATTGGTTTTGCCATACATCGACATGAATCAGCCACAGGTNCCAGCATCAGATCTTTTCCAGTGAGTCGGCTCTTTGTATCAGACAGTCAAAGTATCAGAGCTTTGCTCCAGCATCAGTCCTTCCAATGAATATTCAGGATTGATTTCATTTAGGATTGACTGGTTTGATCTGCTTGCAGTCCAAAGGACTCTTAAGAATCTCCTCCAACACCACAGTTCAAAACCATCAGTTCTTTGGTGTCCAGCTTTCTTTATGGTCTAACTCTCACATCTGTACATGACTTCTGGGAAAACCATAGCTTTGACTAGATGGACCTATGTTGGCAAAGTTATGTCTCTGTTTTTAAATATGCTATTCAGATTTGTCATAGTTTTCTTTCTAAGGCACATATGTCTTTTAATTTCATAGCTTCAGTCACCATCCGCAGTGACTAAAGTCTGTCACTCTTTCCATTGTTTCCTCATCTATTTGCCATGAAGTGATTGGACCAGATGCCATGATCTTAGTTTTCTGAATGTTGAGTTTATTTTTTTTAATACTTTATTCTATGTTACAATACTGTATTGGTTTTGCCATACATTGACATGAATCAGCCACAGGTGTACACGATCTCCCAATGCTGAAGCCCCCTCCCACCTCCCACCCCATATCATCTCTCTGGATCATCCCGTACACCAGCCCCAATCATCCTGTATCCTATAATGAACATAGACTGGCGCTTCGTTTTTCATATGACAGTATACATGTTTCAATGCCATTCTCCCAAATCATCCCACCCTCTCCCTCTCCTCAGAGGCCAAAAGTCTGTTCTATACCTCTGTGTGAATGTTGAGTTTAAAACCAACTTTTAAACTCTTTTTCACTTTCATCAATAGGCTCCTTAGTTCTTCACTTTCTGCCATAAATGTGGTGTCATCTGCATGTCTGAGGTTGTTGATATTTCTCTCGGCAGTCTTGATTCCAGCTTGTGCTTCATCTAGCCTGGCATTTTGCATGATGTACTCTGCATATAAGTCAAATAAACAGGGTGACAATAAAGATAAATGTCATTAAACAAGCAAACGTGTAAAACATCTTAATATAAGGATATGTTGGCCAGTTTCATGCTGTCATATCTAAGCTTTAACTTAGATGAAATAAACATATTTCCAGAAATACCCTACCAAAATTGACACAAGAAGTGAGGGTAAAAATTTTAAAAACATCTATAACCATTAGCAGTACTATTTTTTTCTAATAAAAAATAGCTATTTATTTTAAATTTGTATTGGAGTATGTTTGATTTACAATGTTGTGTTAGTTTCAGATGTACAACAAAGTGAATCTGTTGAATATATACATACATATCTACTCCTTTTAAGATCCTTTTCTCACGTAGTCCATTACAGAGTATTGGGTAGATGTTCTCTGCACTATACTGTAGGTCTTTATTGTGTGTGCATACGTGTGTGTGCCTGCACATGTTCTCAGTCACTCAGTTGCCTATGACTCTTTGTAACCTCATGGACTATAGCCCACAAGGCTCCTCTGTCCATGGAATTTTCCAAGCAAGAATACTGGAGGGGTTGCCACTTCTTTCTCTAGGGGATCTTCCTAACCTAGGTTTGAAACCATGTCTCCTGCATCTCCTGCATTGGCAGGTGGATTCTTTATCACTGTGCCATGTTATCAGTTATCTATTTTATATATAGTAGTATGTATTAGTATATGTCAACCTCTCAATTTATCCCTCCCCAATTAACCAGTGTGTGAAAAAGTAATACATTAAGTTAAAATTGTTTCAGTAACAGAATTTGGTTTTTATTAACAAATTGATATAATCTATTTCAATGTCATATTGAAGGAAAATTGATTAATATAATCAACTCAATGGTTTACATAAACAAAAACTTTTTGGCAAA
>SJYW01008047.1:5394-17677 GCA_006410735.1 Raphicerus campestris | reverse complement strand
GCACCTGCAACCCTTTGCTGAAGGCTTGCTCTGGTCAGAGCCCACTGAGGGTCAAGTTGGTGTATAAATACCCCAGCAACCTTCCTGCTCAGAGGGGATATTTCTGAGGCCTGTGTCCTTCACTGGCCCCTAGAGTTAGTTGCCTAGTGGGGCTGTTGTTGTTTAGTTGCTAAGTTATGTCGGACTCTTTGCAGCCCCATGGACTATAGCCCACCAGTGTCAAGAATACTGTAGTGGGTTGCCATTTCCTTCTCCAGGGGCTCTTCCTGAAGAGCCAGGAACTGAACTCACATCTCCTGCACTGGCAGGTAGATTCCCACTGAGCCACCAGGGAAGCCCCACCTAGTGGGATTAGCTTCTGGTTATTTACCATGATAACCTGTTGGTCCTTTCTTTTCTAATCTCATTTCCTCAATCTCCAAGTGGTTTTCCTGGAATCGCTTCTCAAAATGCTTGTCTCAGATCCTTTTACTTCTAGGAAAACTCAAGCTAGGTCATTATCTTTTATAGTTCTAGAATTTTAATATATGTGTGTGTTATAAAAATCTAAATGAGCTAGGTGTTTGAAGAAGTTGGAAGTGTTTAACAAGCTGTTTGATTCTATTTATAGTGAAACTCTCCACAGTATCCATAACTGTGCCAGAAACATTTTGTATCTTGGTAAAACTTGTAGGAAAGATTAAGAGGAATCTATACATAGAGTTGTTTTTCTATCTGAAAAAGATTCCCTTGGAAGATATGGGTGGCTAAATGAAGCTGGGATTCTAGCTGAAACATTAGGAATTGAAACTTTGAATAACACTCCAAAGAAATAAATACAATTTTACATTGTGATAATTGAACTTTAACTATCAAAAAGTCGGAATTTAGATGGAGCATTTTTCTAGATGAGAAGGAGATTTATTTGGTGAATTAAAGGAACTGCTTTCTCTTCCGGCTGTCAGAGTCATTCAGTTTTTAAATTGCTGTCAGCACATTTTTTTCACCCTTTATACTTTTCCATTTACTTGTACATTACCTTTTATGACAGATCAAAGATTCCGTGTCAGATTATACCACCTGGTGCATTGTGGAGATGAAACGCTCATCCCTATTCTGTGAAAATGGATTCAGGCACCAAGTTACAGATCCCTGCAAACACGGGGTGCAGCCTAAGGCATCCTGACCCCGTGTTCGTTCTCATGCTAGCGTGTCTGCTAAAGTGGTGTTCCAGCTGTAAATGCTGACTCCCTGCTCTGACCCCTCCCAGGATGTGTCTCCTATTACTCGGCATCCCCTGCAGGCGCTCTTCATCTGGGCCATTCTTCAGAACAAGAAGGAGCTCTCCAAGGTCATCTGGGAGCAGGTAAATGCCCGATTCCTTGGCAAATGTGCGCTTTGCTGGGGTTGTTCTGACCCTCTCAGAACTCACACATGTGTGTGCATGTCATGCACAGTCGTGTCTGACTATTTGCTACCCCAGAGGGNGTTCTTGATCAATGTCATCCCTACATGCTGTCATCATCTCCACTTTACCGCAGCACAAGGCCAAGGCCCACCCAAGCCCATGTCTGGCTGATTTCAGATCCCACCATGCTGCTTCCTTCTCCTGCCTCAGTGCTTGAGCTAAAATCCGGTATTGTGTTACAGCTGAAAAGATAAATTTTATTTCCAAAGCAGAACTGAAAGAGAAACTGGCGATCCTGTTACCTGTGGGTGAAGATGCGATATAAGCTGAGAAAGAAAATGCCTTGCTGCTTGTGTTGGATTTAGGGTGTGCATTCTCTCTCTGCTCTTTCTCCACAGTCTGCTGACCTTCAGGAAGTCATGTTTACAGCTCTCATAAAGGACAGACCCAAGTTTGTCCGCCTCTTTCTGGAGAATGGCTTGAACCTGCGGAAGTTCCTCACCAATGATGTCCTCACCGAGCTCTTCTCCAATCACTTCAGCTCCCTGGTGTATCAAAACCTGCAGATCGCCAAAAATTCCTATAATGATGCCCTGCTTACCTTTGTCTGGAAACTGGTTGCTAACTTCCGAAGAGGCTTCCGGAAGGAAGACAGGAATAGCAGAGATGAACTAGACGTAGAGCTCCATGTAGGTACTGGGATGGTTGTCTGCCTGAATCCTCTGATCTCTTGAGTCTTCCTTCAGAAAAATCTCTCTACCTCTCTAGATTCCTACTCCCTACCTCATCACCATCTGTAGTCAGCATATTGGGTTTGTTAAGTTTTTCACCCTACTTCATTTATTTAAGCTAGCAAATCCTATTGAGATAACAAGTGGTGTATTTTCTTGCATTATTCTTTGTGCTATATTAACAACTAGTTATTGCAGTGTTTATTAATTGCAAAGGTTGGTGTGATACACTTTCTGAAGGCATCAAACGGAGAAGAGGGTCAAACAAATGGCAACCTGTTCATGCCTTAGGTTTTTGGAAGTGATCTGCCTAAAATAGTTCTGTGCTATCCATGTAAAGGACTGGAGAACTGCCAAGTTTTCCTTTGTGAATGAGAAGGGAAGCGAATCTTTCCAAAAGGACAATCCCGGTTTCCATTTGAGAGGATGTTATGGATATACCACTTATATTCTTTCAAGATTTTCTGCTTAAAGGACAGGCAGGGCCAGTTTCCTGCACCTGCAACCCTTTGCTGAAGGCTTGCTCTGGTCAGAGCCCACTGAGGGTCAAGTTGGTGTATAAATACCCCAGCAAACTTCCTGCTCAGAGGGGATACTTCTGAGGCCTGTGTCCTTCACTGGCCCCTAGAGTTAGTTGCCTAGTTTGGCTGTTGTTGTTTAGTTGCTAAGTTATGTCTGACTCTTTGCAGCCCCATGGACTATAGCCTACCAGTGTCAAGAATACTGTAGTGGGTTGCCATTTCCTTCTCCAGGGCCTCTTCCTGACCCAGGGACTGAACTCACATCTCCTGCACTGGCAGGTAGATTCCCACTGAGCCACCAGGGAAGCCCCACCTAGTGGGATTAGCTTCTGGTTATTTACTATGATAACCTGTTGGTCCTTTCTTTTCTAATCTCATTTCCTCAATCTCCAAGTGGTTTTCCTGGAATCGCTTCTCAAAATGCTTGTCTCAGATCCTTTTACTTCTAGGAAAACTCAAGCTAGGTCATTATCTTTTATAGTTCTAGAATTTTAATATATGTGTGTGTTATAAAAATCTAAATGAGCTAGGTGTTTGAAGAAGTTGGAAGTGTTTAACAAGCTGTTTGATTCTATTTATAGTGAAACTCTCCACAGTATCCATAACTGTGCCAGAAACATTTTGTATCTTGGTAAAACTTGTAGGAAAGATTAAGAGGAATCTATACATAGAGTTGTTTTTCTATCTGAAAAAGATTCCCTTGGAAGATATGGGTGGCTAAATGAAGCTGGGATTCTAGCTGAAACATTAGGAATTGAAACTTTGAATAACACTCCAAAGAAATAAATACAATTTTACATTGTGATAATTGAACTTTAACTATCAAAAAGTCGGAATTTAGATGGAGCATTTTTCTAGATGAGAAGGAGATTTATTTGGTGAATTAAAGGAACTGCTTTCTCTTCCGGCTGTCAGAGTCATTCAGTTTTTAAATTGCTGTCAGCACATTTTTTTCACCCTTTATACTTTTCCATTTACTTGTACATTACCTTTTATGACAGATCAAAGATTCCGTGTCAGATTATACCACCTGGTGCATTGTGGAGATGAAACGCTCATCCCTATTCTGTGAAAATGGATTCAGGCACCAAGTTACAGATGCCTGCAAACACGGGGTGCAGCCTAGGGCATCCTGACCCCGTGTTCGTTCTCATACTAGTGTGTCTGCTAAAGTGGTGTTCCAGCTGTAAGTGCTGTCTCCCTGCTCTGACCCCTCCCAGGATGTGTCTCCTATTACTCGGCATCCCCTGCAGGCGCTCTTCATCTGGGCCATTCTTCAGAACAAGAAGGAGCTCTCCAAGGTCATCTGGGAGCAGGTAAATGCCCGATTCCTTGGCAAATGTGCGCTTTGCTGGGGTTGTTCTGACCCTCTCAGAACTCACACATGTGTGTGCATGTCATGCACAGTCGTGTCTGACTATTTGCTACCCCAGAGGGTGTAGCCCACCAGGCCCTCTATCCTTGAAATTTTTGCCATTTCCTTCTCCAGGGGATCTTCCTGGTCCAGGGTTTGAAGCTCTGTCTCTTGCATCTCCTGGACTGGCAGATGGATTCTTTACCACTGCACCACCTGGGGAGCCTAATCTTAAAGCATCACTAATGAGATGAAATATTTGATGTAATGAAAATGGTTATGGCGTGTGTTTAATGTGCACAGAGGTGTGTTTGGGAGGGGAGGTCTCTGGAAAGTCCTGGGCTTGGTGGGCAATCCAGGAAGCACTTACTGCTTAGGTGTGTGTGGATGTGCGATTGTTTTCCAAGTGGATGAGGTTTTTAAGTTTAGTTTAAAAATTAATTTCTGGCTTTATCATATTATAGACAGGAAAGTAGGGCCTGTACAAAATCTGCTTTGGGAAATGATTGATATTTTTCTCTGTAATTCCTTACATAATGATTTTTCTAAATGATTTATGAATAGTTGAAAAGCAGTTACCTTCTCCACTTTAGAGCCTACAGTTAGGTACTAAATATTAATTCACACACAGTCTCACTAACTACATTGTCAGGTCTTCGTGTCCTTGGCCACTTTCCTGCCTGAGCTCTTACAGCATGGGGTGGGTCTTCAGACCTCCCACTGTCCCATCTAACTATCGNCTGTGATTCCTTATATAATGATTTTTCTAAATGATTTATGAACAGTTGAAAAGCAGTTACCTTCTCCACTTTAGAGCCTGCAGTTAGGTACTAAATATTAATTCACACACAGTCTTACTAACTACATTGTCAGGTCTTCGTGTCCTTGGCCACTTTCCTGCCTGAGCTCTTACAGCATGGGGTGGGTCTTCAGACCTCCCACTGCCCCATCTAACTATCAGCTTGTCCCACACTGATCTTGATACTGTCTTTTTGTCTGTTAATTCCGTGTTCATGACTGTGAGTATATTCAGGTTCAGGACTCTTGGTGCACGCTGCCCATCTTGCTGGGAATCCATTTCCTGCTTTTGCCAAAATTTTTTTCCTTGTCTGACTTTGATGTTGGCTTGACCACAAGGGATTTAGAATTAACGGCAGCATGTTCACTTCTCTGAAAGACCAGGGGCTGCACTCTGGCCGCCCTGGGGGCCAGCAAACTTCTGAAGACTCTGGCTAAGGTGAAGAACGACATCAATGCTGCAGGGGAGTCGGAGGAGCTGGCCAACGAGTACGAGAGCCGAGCAGTGGGTGAGCCTCCCGGAACGGGGCCCGGGGCGGCCCAGGCACACTAGCGGGCATTTGCTGACTTTCCTAAGACTGAAGCGGGGAAAATGAGGGCTTCCTCACCCCACAGCCTCCCAGAGCCATGTCCAGGTCAAGTGCAAGCAGCTCAGCACCGTAGCGGAGCCTTGGAGTGTTGCTATTCAGAAACCGTGACAGGTTTGAGGTTTTACCTGACGTGTGAGCTAATGGGTTAGCCTGCCAGTCTCCCATACCCATACCTAGGGAGGACCCCAGAGCCCTAGTTAGGGGACACAGATACTTTATTACTATGGGAAAGGCAGCATTCAGAACAGCATCCAGGGTTGTTCCTCATGCCTCGATTCCCCATGGGGTGATGTGAACAAGAGCTGGTGTTGACAGCCCCACAGCTCCTCAAAATCAGGAGACTCAGGGCCTCTATAATATAAGATGACAGGCGAGCTGCCCAGCTCCCCTCCAGGGGGAGGTTTCTCATCACCTGGAACAGAAGAGGGCAGCGGCCTTGCTGAGTTTGATACTCCTGGAACATCTGTCCTCTGTTCGCTTCACTTGCCCTTGAACAAAGCTTATCAGTGCCCCTGCTCAGAAGGCCTGGGCCATGTGAGGTGTGAGAAACCCAGGACCAAGTTGCCTCCCAGCAGCACAGAATGTTAGGCCAGGTCAGTTTTTTTTTCCCCACTTGGGAGTTTTAAGTTTGCAGTGTGGCATATTGCTAACTGCAGGTGTGTTTACCTGTTGTCTTATGTAATGAAATCCTCATGAGTTGAGCTTCTCTGCGTTGGAAAAAAAAGATATGTTTTTTTCTTCTAATATATTTAAAATTTGAAGATATCATGTTGATTTTGGATTGACTTAGCTAGTCAATGACTCCTAACATTTTGACTTTTAAAATAGTTCCTCTGAGGATCAACACACCAATCTCTTTGTCATAAGAGCACAAAATATGAACTTTTACATGTCAAAATATGAGCTCATCCTCATTGCAATTGGTCAGGGTTTTTTTATTACATCATTTTGGCTTTTTTTTTTTTTGCACTGTGTCTTAACTGCAAAGACCCTCACCAAGAAAGCACAAAAGGTAAATGAGATAGCTGAGGGTCTGAATCCTCCCCGCAGTGGCTGAGCCTGGTCAAAGCGGGAGCTCCCTGTGTTCACCGCAGCTCAATGGGCATTTCTGCCACCTGCCACCAGGAGGTGCTGTAATGGGCATGGGGTGCCCAAAGAAGACCCCTTGCCCTGTAGAGAATTCTCTTGTGTTGGCCTTCTATCTGTCTTTCATAGAGCAGAGTAGTCACAGCCGGGATTTTGCGGAAGTCGGGGCTTGGCTGGGGGAGAGGGGGCAGAGTGAGAAAGTTCTGTGTATTGGCCAGCCCTGCCTCCCTCTTTCCTCTCTCTGGGATGCTGCCGCTCAGAGCTGTTCACAGAGTGTTACAGCAGCGACGAGGACTTGGCGGAACAACTCCTGGTCTATTCCTGTGAAGCCTGGGGTGGAAGCAGCTGTTTGGAGCTGGCGGTGGAGGCAACCGACCAGCATTTCATTGCCCAGCCCGGGGTCCAGGTGAGCAGCATGCTGTCACCAAACAGCAGGCCTAGACACGGGCCTTTCCCATCAGCTAGGTCTCTGGATCCAGTGTCACCTCTAGCTCGCTGCAGGGATGGGCCAGCTTACACAAGCTCCTCGAGCCTTGGTTTCCTTATCTGTAAAATGGGCAGAGTAGGGGGTAAAGAAAGGGTTGCTATGAGGATTCAGTGAGACGGTATGTGAGTGGAGCCAGCCCTTTATGGTAGCAGTACTGTTACAGCCATTTTCAGTAGTAAAGGGAGCAGAGGATTTAGGATGAAGTGGGTTCAGCCACTGTTGACGCTTTCTGCCTTGAATTACACGCACAGCAATTTGTGTCTTGTGTCTCAGCTTTGGGAGGGGAGATATTTCACCCACTATCCCAGCTGGAGGAAAGGGAGGCAGGTAGGGAAGAGGACAGACTGACACTCACCTACACACTCCTGGTACATGCAATCACGCTTTATCGTCACAGCAGGCGTGCAGGTCAACATCATCCTGTTTTACTGATGAAGACTTGCACAGTAAGAATTACAGTTTGTTAAGGTTCCTAGGTGTAGTGAATTTGGACTCATACAGCCTCTGTTTTAAAGTCCACAGAACTCAACATAGGACAGGACTGAAAATCAAGCAGAAGTTTTAGTGGTTTAATCATAGCCCCTTAGAATCCAGATAACCAATGTAAAAGAATAAGGATCTCAGTTCAGAGAGGGAGGGGAGGTTTGAGGGCTGGGAAGAAAGGTTGCACACCATCCGGCAATCAGTGCACTGATAAGGACCTGCTCCTTTGTTTCCTCTAGAATTTTCTTTCCAAGCAATGGTATGGAGAGATTTCCCGAGACACCAAGAACTGGAAGATTATCCTGTGTCTGTTTATTATACCCTTGATTGGCTGTGGCTTTGTATCATTTAGGTATGAAACCAAGGCACACAATGGTGTGTGTGTGCACATGCACCCTTGTGTGTACAAGCATCTGTGTGTGTGTGCATGCATCTATGTGTGTAGACGTACTTGCCTGTGTACAAGCATGCGTGTGTGTGCACACACACCTGTGGGTGTATAAGCATCTGTGTGTAAACATATATATGAGTGTGTAGATGTACTTGTGTGTGTACAAGCATCTGTGTGTATGTATATGCACCTGTGGGTGTATAAGTGTCTGTGTGTATACAGACATCTGTGTGTATAGATGTACTTATGTGTGTAGAAACATCTGTGTGTATTCAAACATTTCTCTGTGTGTACATCTGTGTGTAGATGTACTTGTGTGTGTACAAGCATGTGTGTACAAGTGTCTGTGTGTGTAGATGCACTTGTGTGTTTGTAAGCATCTATGTATATACATGCACCTGTGGGTGTATGAGCATCTGTGTGTACATTCTTCTGTGTGTGTACAAGCATCTGTGTCTGTGCACAGATCTCTGTGTGTGTGCTCTTGTGTAAAGAAAGCATTGTAAGGCCTGGAATTTATGACATCCACTCTAGTGCCTGCACACATTAGGTCTGGGGTCTCTGTGGGTTTTCCCTGGGTTTGAAACAGGTAGAAGTGGGGTCACGTTCTTATAGCCAAGGCGGAATTTGGATCAGTTAACCAAGAAATGCCCAGGCTGCATTCTGGCTGCCTGGCCCCGGCCAGCTTTGGGTCTGTGTTCATCTGCATTCAGAAGGAGCGATGAGGCCCACGCGATGCTGGCCGGGACGGTGACGGGGCTTTCCCCTCTCGGTCCAGGAAGAAGCCCCTGGACAAGCACAGGAAGCTCCTGTGGTACTATGTGGCCTTCTTCACCTCCCCGTTCGTGGTTTTCTCCTGGAACGTGGTCTTCTACATCGCCTTCCTCCTGCTCTTCGCCTACGTGCTGCTCATGGATTTCCACTCTGTGCCCCACGCCCCGGAGCTGGTCCTCTATGCGCTAGTCTTTGTCCTGTTCTGTGATGAAGTGAGACAGGTAGGCCAGTCCTCACGTGGGTACCCCCTCCTTTCCTCAGTGGGCAGTATCTCCCTAATGCCATGGAGGAACAGAAGTTGCTCCTGAAGTTCCAAAGTCACTGTTTCCCCCAAGTTCTCATTAGGTGATCACCCATGAACATGAAGACGCACTTCGATGAGCTCTTAGCCCCAGGCCCATGCTTTGCTCCGTGATTAATTACTCGAGAGCAGGAATGTGTTCAAACAGTAGGTTGACCGTGGACTCTAAACCCACTCCTGTGTTTAGGGTTTAGGAGCTATTTGTGGTCTTGTCAGTGCTATCACCGGGGGAGACAGCAGCGCAAGTGGCAGGGGACTGGAAGGACTTTCCATTAAGAGCATCTCAATGTGCAATGTGTCAGATGGACAGTGTTGGGAATTCATATTCATGCTTGTGAATTTTGGGGAGTTCAATTAGTCATGGTGCTTTTCTGTAGTTTCTTGGGATCTACACTGTTTGACATCCTCTTCCCACCTTTGAATCCAAACTTGGCCCAGGCTGGGCACGTAGCACTGCTCAGTTAATAGTTGTTGAATAAATAAATGTTGATGGTGAACGTCAGTGCTGTCCCTAAACCATCATAAAAGGTCATTCAGAAAATCCTTTAAAAATGGTAATTTACAAAGTGTATGAGAATTGTTCTTGCCGTCACTCTCATCCCATATGAGCCCAAATGCAAGAACATACCCATTCAACAAGTACGGCCTAGGTGCCTGTGGTTTATGAGGTGCTGTGCCAAGTGATACCAGATGTTTGGAGGGGCCAAGGATACTGGTCTTGACCTCACAGAGTCACTGCCTTGAATGACAATCCTAAATTGGTTTCAACTATCATGCCAATTCTAATAGATTCTTTTAGGTGGACCTAGGATGAGAAAGACTCTGAGGCTCTGTTTTCAGCAGGACCACATCTTAATGAATTAGCAGCATCAGCCATGGGCACAAGAGATGGCAGAAGTCCTGGCACCAATGCCCTGAATCTGCCTTTGCTTGTCCAGTAGGTGGGAGTTGCAGGTGTGGACTGGAGATGGGGTACAGGTGGAAGTGTGTTGAGCACGGTCAGATTATCAGGCTTCCAGTCTGATAATCTCCCCCAGCAGGTCTCCCCCAAGACCTGGTTCTGCTAATGTGCAAAAGGCTTCTATGATTTCGGATCAGCCTCACGGGAGCCCCAGCACTGGCTCAGGAGGTCACGGTTCAGCCTAGGGCCCTTCTGTATGAGTCCATGAGGAATAGGGCTGTGATTATGAAGCACTGCCAGGTGGCTGAAACAACGCAAGTTCATCATCTCAGTGTTCTGAAGGTCAGAAGTCTGAGACCAGGTTGTGGGCAAGGCTGGTTCCTTCTGAGAGCGCAAGAGAGAGCCTGTTTGAGGCCCCTCCCTGGTTCCTGGAGACTTGCTGGCCATCTTTGCTGCTCCTCGGCTGGAGATGTGTTGCTCGATCCCTGTCCTCATGCCCACACCACCTTCTCCCCACGTGCGTGTCTCTGTCCCAGCCTCCCTTTGTCATGAGGATACTAATCATTGGGTCAGGGGCCCGTCCTGCTCCAGTAGGACCTCATTTTAACTAATCCACACCTGCAAGGACTCTATTTCCAAACAAGGTCCTGGGGGGTATTCCTAGGAAGTATCAATTTGGAGGGGACATGGTTCAACCCACAGCTCCTTGCATGCAATCTCTCAGTGCTGTCTTTACTTGCTAGTTCTCTCTCTTTCTCTCTCTTTTTTTTTTACTTACCTGCATATCAGCAGCCAGGGTAGGAAAATACCTGCATGAGAGAATCAGAGAAAGATGGAAGGAGAGTCAACAATTAAGACAGAAATGGGCCATCGTGAGAGTAACTAAGTTAAACTAGCACCTCTTGAGTTATGTTGTCATGGGAGTTGGCACTGCCCAGGGTCACACATGCTTCCTCCTAGACCAGTGGGGTCAGAGGCTGGGGCCCTGCCTCCCTCTCTTTGCTCCACTCCTGGGCGTGGTTGACTATCTTTCAAAGCCACATCAAAGAGAAAGCTTAGCTACTGCAGAGAAAGAGGATGAAAGGGCGAGTTTGAGGGGCTTTGTCTGCCTGTGGGGGGAAAGCCCTGAGTCTCACACCATCTTGGAGGCTAGCAGACCTCTCGTCCTCTGTGGATGGGAGATGCCCAGCAGGGAAATAAATCATGAGCCCAAAGAAGTGGAGAGGGAGAGAGAAAGAGAAAATCAGCAAGAATTGCAAACAGCATGGTTGTTGTTCAGTTGCTCAGTTGTGTCTGATTCTTTGTGACCCCATGGACTGCAGCATGCAGGCTTCCCTGTCCTTCACTCTCTCCCAGAGTTTGCTCAAACTCATGTCCATTGGATCAGTGATACCATCCAACCATCTCATCCTCTGTCATCCCCTTCTCTCTTGCCCTCAATCTTTCTCAGCATCAAGGTCTTTTCTAGAGTCAGCTCTTTGCATCAGGTGGCGAAAGTACTGGAGTTTCAGCTTCAGCATCAGTGCTTCCAATGACTATTCAGGGTTGATTTCCTTTAGGATGGACTGGTTGGATCTCCTTGGAGTCCAAGGGACTCTCAATAGCATGGTAGTAACTGAATTTCTTTGATCTCCTGGTTTCCTGTCCTTAAATGAGCATCTTTCCTACTGTAAGCAGTCATTTTTTTTCCGTTTTATTGAGATGTTGTTGGCATAGCCCTGTATCCATTCCAGGTATGTAGTATAGTGACTTAACTTACATAGAACTGTGAAATGATAGCCACAGGAAATCCCAGAGAGAAGCAACAGGACTGGATGCCTTGTGAGGCAACCTTGCCCACCTCATCTGCAACTCTACTGGGGATTTCCAGCTCCTCGCCCAAACTCTGCTCCTGACTAGAAGTGGGTGGCAGGGGAATGACTTCATTCAGACATTTGGCTTCTGTTCACGTTTAACCCTTGAGTACTAGCACAGGAGCGGGTGCGACTGTGTTTCTGACAAGCATGTGTATCTTTTAAAAAAATGAATTGACAAGGCAGGGTCTTCCTGACTGAACCCCAGAGCTGTGCTGTGACTGAGAATAAGTGGGGAGCCCTGAGGCCAGAGCTAGGCTTTGGGGAGGAAGCTCGCAGGAAGGGCTCAAGGGTAGCTTTCTGGCTAATGGGTGCTGTTGGCAGCTGCTTCTTGGAACAATTGATAAAAAGTTCTTTTCCTGCTCTTCAGTTCAGTTCAGTTGCTCAGTCGTGTCTGACTCTTTGCGACTCCATGAATCACAGCACGCCAGGCCTCCCTGTCCATCACCATCTCCCGGAGTTCACTCAGACTCGCGTCCACCGAGTCCGTGATGTCATCCAGCCATCTCATCTTCTGTCATCCCCTTCTCCTCCTGCCCCCAATCCCTCCCAGCATCAGAGTCTTTTCCAATGAGTCAACTCTTCCCATGAGGTGACCAAAGTACTGGAGTTTCAGCTTTAGCATC
>SJYW01008031.1:0-15057 GCA_006410735.1 Raphicerus campestris | reverse complement strand
CCTTTCCAATAGACTCTGAACTCTGTGTTTAGTGCCTATGAAAACAACAACAGAAAGATAAGACCCTTCTCCAGACAGGGAAACCTTGAAGATCGTATCTAGGTGACTCATGGTCTAAGAGAAAACATACACTAATCACCCCTTCCTCCAGACAGGCTGTAAATTTTTCTATATCTGTCAGAGTGTAACCTCGGGTTTATTGATTATTGGCTAATTGTTTGACTGTTTGAGCACATGAGCACAATGATGGGGTTATTGGGATTGTATTTTTCTTGGCTTATGTAAGTCTCAAGGAATTTGGAGTGATGGATTCAGACACATACACATGGAGTATAAAAGATTTTCACAAATGCTGGTCGGGGTCCTTGGCTAAGAGAGACTCTGCCTTGGGCCCACCAGCGTAATAAACTGCGCTCCACTGTCTGCATTGTCCTTCTGAGTGAGTTTGTTTCCCGGAACGCGTGGCTACAACATACTGACAAAGCAAGAGATTTTATTGGGAAAGGGCACCCAGGTGGAGAGCAGCAGGGTAAGAGTACCCAGGAGAACTGCTCTGCCACATGGCTCACAGTTTCAGGTTTTATGGTGATGGGATTAGTTTCCGGGTGGTCTTTGCCGATCATTCTAATTCAGAATCTTTCCTGGTGGTGCACGCATGCTCAGCCAAGATGGATGCTAGCGAGAGGGATTCTGGGAAGTAGACGGACACGCGGTGTCTCCTTTCAAACTTTCCCAAACTCTTCCAGTTGGTGGTGGCTTATTAGTTCCGTATTCCTTACCAGGATCTCCTGTCATAAAACAACTCATGCAAATTGTTACTATGGTGCCTGGCCAGGGTGGGCGGTTTCAATCAGTGTGCTCCCCCTAACAATTCTGTTCAGTTACACAGATAATTAGGGTATTCTTTTAGGCGATGGAGAATCTAGGTATGAGCTCTGGGGCTCTTCCTTCTGGGGGCCTGGTTTTCCAGTTGGTATATCGTTTCCATAGATACTGGGCATATAGCTCAAAGTCCACAGTCTGGCCCAAGATGGAATCCTGCTTTCAAGATCAAGCCTATTCTGTTTCCTCCTTCACTTCTACAAGTCATTCGGTATACTAAGTTCTGTTCTCTTTCCTTCCCCTACGGACAAGATCTTTCAGTAACAATGCGGCACAGACGTGATGTTTACAAAGTGAACAGTTATTTTGCCATCTTGGAATTTTATTGTTTCAATAACTTTCAAAAATAAGTACAATTTGATAAATTTTTCATTATTTGAAATAATATGTCAAAGAATTTAAATATTGGCATATCTTTCATAGATAAAATTGAAATTCTATCTTAGAGAAAATGCAGTATTCCTAGATTAAAAGTAGGAAAAAAAGATGAGCCTTGACCCAATGTGACTTCCAAATTAATCATTTCCCTACCACAAATTCATTCTCCCTAATTATAAATTGTGATACATGACAGTTACCACATATTCTCTGAAATCCTCAGATTTTTCTTTAAGTTTTATGCATAAGCGGACTATCAGTCTTTGTCAAGAAACATGATTGCTTTATAACTTTCTGAAACTATTCTTCAGTCATACATATCTGGGCACACAGTTTGGAAAACCCAAATTAAATTTCTCAGTATTTAGTTTATTATAGAGTCCCTACTAACTGCCTTAGGGAAATGGACTTTTCAGTACCTTATCATGGTTGTCACATTCTTAAGATATGAGTTTCTTTTCACTAAAATTAATTAGTTTTCTGCAAATACAGGTTTTATGGTTTGTGATATCATAGCTTTTTTTTTTTTTTTTTTAATATAGAGCTCCTTGGTCACAGGGGGGCAATCTTAAGTGGAGTTAGAAGACTCATTATTGCCTTTTTTTCTTATCAAGTTTAAATTTATATCCATTTACTACCCTTTTCTGATATACTTACTCTGTCAATTCCAAGAGCTAAGTCATCTTATGAAAATATCCTCCCTTTACCCCACACCAAGATATCCACATCCTCCCTTTACCCCACGCCAAGATATCCATGTCCTTCAACCCCCCAAAATTATTCAACTTTAAATCTGATACTTTATTTTGTTACCTGTAATTGAACATAACCACCTGGGTACCAAAGTTTAAAACGAACACGCAAAAGGTCTTCCACACCTCTTACTACTTCCAACAACAATGGAAAAAAAAAAAAACATACTAATCTCCTCTCTAATTTCTGAATAAAGGAAAAACTCATACCTCAAGTTTAGTTGTTTTAATGCTTTACTAAGGCTCTTGCAAAGGTTGTTTGCTGTTCAGGTGTCTTTGAAGGTGCAATAAAACATCTATCACCGAGACAGCATATAAACTCTTTCCATAAGATCTTATAAGTTTGTGATTTTCATCATTCACCTTGAATTTCCTCTTAAGATTGTGTATTAATGCAAAGAAGGAAAAAAATGAAGCCTGTGTTTTTCATTCCTTGCCTATACACACAATCAAAGTTTTCAAAGCAAGATGTCATGCTTGAAATAAAATAAACACAGGAAACTTTCCTCTTGGCAATATTTTTCAGAGGCAAAGACTAAATGAATAGTAGCAAAGGTGGAAAGAGCATGCCAAATATTTTTAAATTCATTTGAAAGTCTAAATAAAAAGATGATTGCATGGTGTGCTTTGCCACACTGAGATTCTGGGAGAAATTTGCATGGAGAACATTCCTGGGGCTGGCACCCCTGGAGAGGGCCTCCTTAAATTCTTCACAGCTGGACTCTGGGGACAGGCAGCTGGTCTGTGTGCCAAGGACATGGAGGGAGGAGGGAACTACCAAACTGATTTCTGAGGAAGCTGGCTCAGAATCCAAATATGAACATTACAGCCAAGACTCTGATTATTTGTCACTTTTTCCCTATAATTTTGAATCAGTAATCATATTCCTGTGAAGACAGATGTTCATAAAATTATTGCCAGCCACATTTTACTCAATCTTTAGTCATTAATTTGCCTAAATTTTCTAAGCTAAGGATATTTCAGTCAAAGTTATACTGTTGCTACACAGAAATTCAATGACACTAAGAGTAAGCATTGATCAATTTCCAAACTTTAGTCCTTTAGAAGGTAAATGACTACCCCCTTTCTTTAACTCTTCTTTTAGCTTGTAAATCAGGACCTGTTGTTTTTAGATGAGCCTTTTCTTTCTAATGAATATTTGCAGCACCTACAGATAAGCATTTGCCTCCTCTGTCTTCAACTCTCTTTAATTTTTGTTCTATATGGATGCCTTCAGGCTTATTATATGTCTCCAATGGCTTTATTACTTCTTAAATTCCTTAAGAACAGTGAGCTGTAAGTGCCTAGGAAAATGCTAAACTTTTTGAATATAATTTACCCCTGGATGTTTAACAGCTGTCTCTAAGAAAAACAAATCACTTTTTATGCTCATTGAATTATTAAAGACTGTAATTGTTCTAATGAAAAATGATATCTCTAGCTATTGGGAATATTAGTATTTGCCATAAAATAAAGTTTATTAGTGACCACAGCTTAATTTTGAAGAAGGAAATGACAATCCACTCCAGTATTCTTGCCTGGAAAATCCCATGGACAGAGGAGTCTGGAGGGCTACAGTCAGTCCATGGGGTCGTAAGAGTCCGACATGATTTAGCGGCTTAGACCACCACCACCACCACCACACCTTAATTTCAGTATAAAAGTTAGTCAGCTTTATCAGATGGTGTTTTTATCAGTTAGTCAGCTTATCAGATGGTGTTTTCTCACCTGTGCTACTTGACTGAAATAAATTTCTATAAGGCAGTCCATGCATCACCTACCTGCTACATGGAAATACTATTTAGAATGATAAAGTTTTCCTGGGTACCACTATAGTATAAACTCTAACTGATTTGTTTAAAGATACAAGAAAAGCATAAACACCTTCCACACTCTGCCATGTTCTGTCAAGTTAAAGGACTTCCCATATGGTTAAAGGAAAGCAGGAATTGAGCTTCACTAACTTGCATGCTTTCCAACAACACTGAGTATTCTACTGTCTACTAGTCACAGGAGCTAACATTCTGACACCTTCCCAGCAGAATTCAACTACAAACTCAAAAAAAAAAGAAAGAAAGAAAGAAAAAACACCTAGCTAAGTAGGTCAGACTGCTGAGAACCCTGGCACTGAGTTTATTTCTGACTGGCCAAGGATTCAGTACCATGGAAGAATGACAACGACATAATAAATCTACCTTGTCTTTTATAAAGAAGTGATTTAATGAGAAATTTGGAGTATGTCTCTGATAGTATCAAAGAGCTATTTTAAATTGAATCCTGGAACACTAGTCTGTCTCACACACACACAAATATAATCGAGAATGTGCCCATTCTTGATATGGCCAAAAAATGTTCAGAATTTCGTTAAAGCAGTGTTCACAATTTTTTGACTATAAAAACAAAACTTAACATGTTAAATTTTATCTATACAAAGACAGTATTGAAAGAATCAATTTGATTTAAAAAAATCCACATCCATATATTCCACCACTATCTCAAACTTAATTCACTGTATTCTTGCCTATATCAGTTGTTAAACTGCCACACTCAAAAAAACTTCATAAATGTCACCTCTTTCCATATAGTCGAGTCTTGTGAATTTCACCTGAAGCTATGAATTTGATTCCTTACTTCCTTTCCACTCATATCCTCATTCCTCCTAACATACTGATGGTCCCTTGTCTAATCTCCTTACTGCCAGCACATTTGTCATCTTGCCACCAGAGTTTTGGTGGCAAAGCACAAGCCTAATTTAACTATTCCTTTGTTCAAAACCTTTAATAGCTTCCCTATACATGAGGAATCGATTTTTAAATTTTTTAACATGAAATTAAGGGCTGGCTTATAGTTACTTTATCTCCCTGCTATTTTAAATGATATCAAATATTATAATGTGATTAAGAATACAGCTTTTCAATTTTAAAAACCTTGTTTTTAAATTCTGCCTTCAACATTTTTCTCACTAACTGATATTAAAAACAGTTCTTACCCTTTCTCAGTCTCGTACAAAATAAGAATATTCATTGTGAGAATTAAATTAGATAACATATATGAAAGTACACAATGAATACTCAGTATGTGATAGTCATCATTGCTTTTTACTTTTTCAACTTTATCTATTAATATACACACCTTCGGAGAAGGAAATGGCAACCCACTCCAGTATTCTTGCCTTGAGAATCCCAGGAACAGCGGAGCTTGGTGGGCTGCCCTCTATGGGGTNCTCAGTATGTGATAGTCATCATTGCTTTTTACTTTTTCAACTTTATCTATTAATATACACACCTTCGGAGAAGGAAATGGCAACCCACTCCAGTATTCTTGCCTTGAGAATCCCAGGAACAGCGGAGCTTGGTGGGCCGCCCCCTATGGGGTCACACAGAGTCAGTCATGACTGAAGCAACTTAGCAGCAGCAGCATACACACCTTCATCACATGTATCTGAGGTGGCAAAGAGATTGCTTTGCCCAAGCCAAATTAGTGACGAGGTAGTTGTTCCTTGAGCTCTATATTAAGAAGGATTCTGTGGCAAATCAGACTCAGCAGGAAAGAATATTGAAATAGAAAAGAGGATCAGTTGCATTGATGCTACATGTTATATTCTAGCCAATTTCAAATGGGTGTTGTCCTTGTATCTCCTCTCTTATTGGATAGTTCCCTGTTTTTCTCCTTTTACCTGTGANGTCACACAGAGTCAGTCATGACTGAAGCAACTTAGCAGCAGCAGCATACACACCTTCATCACATGTATCTGAGGTGGCAAACAAATTGCTTTGCCCAAGCCAAATTAGTGACGAGGTAGTGGTTCCTTGAGCTCTATATTAAGAAGGATTCTGTGACAAATCAGACTCAGCAGGAAAGAATATTGAAATAGGAAAGAGGATCAGTTGCATTGATGCTACATGTTATATTCTAGCCAATTTCAAACGGGTGTTGTCCTTGTATCTCCTATTTTATTGGATAGTTCCCTGTTTTTCTCCTTTTACCTGTGAAAATATTACTCATCATCTAAGACTCCCCCCCGCTCTGAGTGCATAAACTTTGTCCTTCCCATGTATTGCCAGTTGCACTTTACATCTCTGTTGGAACTCTTATTGCTACCTGCATTGAATTATAGCACTGATACCTCTCAGTTTTCTGTACCCTAAAGGTAAGCGCTATTACTCATGCACCTTTTTTTGCCCTGCAGCACCTCGGGTGATGCTTGCAACAGGCCAATGTCAGCAACAACAAAAACT
The DNA here is from genome assembly GCA_006410735.1 of Raphicerus campestris. NCBI lineage: Eukaryota > Metazoa > Chordata > Mammalia > Artiodactyla > Bovidae > Raphicerus > Raphicerus campestris. The sequence continues at coordinate 8,807 of SJYW01008031.1, read as the reverse complement.
AATGCAACCTTAACCATGGGCCAGGCCTTGCTGTTAGCATTTTTAACATCTGTTAACAAGGCCATTCCTCAAAATAACTCTGTGTAGTTTCATCATCCCTATTCCAGAAGAGGACAATGAGGCATAGAAGGTGAAAAAACTTGCCCAAGTTCACAAAACTAGTAAGTCACAGTCTGTCTTCTTAACCATTGTGCTATACACCTTCTTAAAGTACACACTATGTTTACCAAATTGAATTACAGAACAATTTTTGTTCTGCACAGTTGGAAATACATTTTGATGTAATTCAGTTTATTGGAATGTTCAGTTTGTAGACAGAATGCATGGCTGGTCACATGTTAGATATCCACTCTACAGAAAGACTGTCCTGCATATACAAAAAGGTTTAGAGTGTGAACTTTGTATTAGGGGCTCTGTAGGGAAATTCTATATCACTTATATTATGTGTACATATCAGTTTATGTTATTCATAGAATTACTGGTGTTTTATTTCATGTTGACTTTTTTTCCTTAAAATAAACCAAATTTTTAAAACTCTAAAAAATTCTCACGCACGAATTTTAATGTTGAAGATTTCCACAGTGAGATCATTGGGACTGGGCCAGAGAAACAATCATATTGAAAAGAGAAATAGTGTTCACATGTGCCAAATAAAGCCAGATGAAACCAGGGATGTTTTAATCCCTCTGTCAAGCGTGCATACCCACACATGGGAACCTGAGGGGAGGAAGGCTGTCATATTTAACTTGGGCATTGCAACAACTTTCCCTTTCCTAATATGGATATTTTCTTCTACTTATCATGGGCCAAGTCTCAACAGGAGATCATGCCTTCACACATTTCCCCCTAAATGGAATAACCAAAGAAGTAGATCCAGGCGGAACATTTGCCACTTTCCTCTGGTTTCCTTGAGTCAGCTATGATGATGTACTGAGCTGTATAAAAACAGAGTCAGGGTTATTTCTGAACAAAAGAGAGATGTGAGACCACGGACTCGCCTTGGGAGGGAAGTCAGCCAGAGATCTCTTTACTTTAGCCAATGAGCCTTTTTAGCCTAGAATGCCTGTGTGAGCCTTCAAGAAATTCCCAGACAAAGCAAATTGGAGGGTGTGTGGATGGACATAGTTTAACATTACAATCATACCGTATCTTTATGACAGGTGCAGTTCCTCATGATATATGTGCATCCTGAACTCAACTTATCATTTTCACTTAGTAACTGTCAATGTCAATAAGACTTTTTTTAAGTCTTATATTTGAAGGGCACCTGTAGTCTTAAAGCTCCAACTAAAATAATCATGAACCTTCAGAAAGTAACTGAATACAGACAAGTTTAAATGAATTCACATCCATGTAGACTGACTCATATGTGTTTTTCCTACATGAGATAAAAACCAGTTGCTCTTTAAGGGCTCCATGTGCAGTGATCCTTGGAGCAGCGCTGCCTTGCTAGAGTGAGCCTCAGCTCTCTCCTCCAGCCACACATTCTTGTCCTTGACCTATTACAAAAGTGTTGGACGTCTCTGTCTTCTATAGAGAACTGACTCACTAGGAAACAACTGCATAAGCTAAAATGAATTTGGCCTGATTTGGGAAGTGCTAGCATGGTTTTTTCCACCTTAAAAATACTTTATAACTAGACTTCTGAGTTACTGTCTGCTCCCAGGCACTATCTTTCATCTAACTTTCTTTCCATCGCAGCATGTTCTCAAAAAGCTCTTGAAAAACCCTGTGATTTCTTTTTTAATAGAAACTTTGAAGAGTTTTTACAATTGGAGTGCTCTCTGTCTTAATGAGTAGGGCTCCATGTTTCCAGCTATTATCTCATTTGTTCACATGCCATTTCCTGCTAGAAAAAGAGCAAATGTGTAAGAGAGGTGGAAGTGAAGCAGTGTCTCAGCATTTATATTTATGATTATAGACCCTACATATTGTGTGGAATTGGTCTAGAACTTCTAGCAGCTGCTCCAGACATGGGTTAGCTGGATATAAACTTGCTCATTTTGAAGCCCCATTCTTGTGAATGTTTACTTGGGGACATTTTTTAAAGATTAAAAATGTTAATTAAAATTATTAAAAGACTGAATGAAACGATTTTAACATGTTAATAACTTCACCAGAGACTTTCCAAGTAAAAATTGTACTCCATCTGAAAATTGCCAACATTTCTGAAGAATATATGTTTGCTAATTTGAAGCAAGATTTTGATTTGGGTGATAACTGGGAGAGATACCCTATTTACCTGTATCTGAGAGCCAGAATGTATTTAACAAACTAGTATAATCAAGAAGCAGTTTCTCTAAAAGAGCTCCATTTTCTTTTCTAAAGATATTTTAGGCTAACAGATATTCAAATTTCTATCTGATAGGCAATAATAACTAAATTTTCAGATNTGAAGCAGTGTCTCAGCATTTATATTTATGATTATAGACCCTACATATTGTGTGGAATTGGTCTAGAACTTCTAGCAGCTGCTCCAGACATGGGTTAGCTGGATATAAACTTGCTCATTTTGAAGCCCCATTCTTGTGAATGTTTACTTGGGGACATTTTTTAAAGATTAAAAATGTTAATTAAAATTATTAAAAGACTGAATGAAACGATTTTAACATGTTAATAACTTCACCAGAGACTTTCCAAGTAAAAATTGTACTCCATCTGAAAATTGCCAACATTTCTGAAGAATATATGTTTGCTAATTTGAAGCAAGATTTTGATTTGGGTGATAACTGGGAGAGATACCCTATTTACCTGTATCTGAGAGCCAGAATGTATTTAACAAACTAGTATAGTCAAGAAGCAGTTTCTCTAAAAGAGCTCCATTTTCTTTTCTAAAGATATTTTAAGCTAACAGATATTCAAATTTCTATCTGATAGGCAATAATAACTACATTTTCAGATTTATTTTTTATAAGTGTAAAGGAATTCATGGAGAGGGGGCAGAATCAGTAATTATAAGATGTATACACTATTTTCCATTCTTATCATGCTCTGTTTTAATCTCCATCAATTAGTACTGTGCCAAATAGGCATTAAGAACTTAGTAAAAATAAAATAAATACTTAGTAAGTTTTTATCAAATAAATGGATAAATTTATATATTTGCATTTCAGTACAATCTTTGTAATTACTTGAACCATATCTCTTCCTAATATGTGTGGCCATCACTTCAATCACAACTGATTCATTCAGTTGGCAAAATAGCTGAAGTGATATTTATAAATATTGTGTTGCTGCTGCTAAGTTGCTTCAGTAGTGTCTGACTCTGGAAGACACCACAGGTGGGAGAATCCCCGTCCCTGGGATTCTCCAGGCAAGAATACTGGAGTGGGTTGCCATTTCCTTCTCTAACATATGAAAGTGAAAAGTGAAAGTGAAGTCACTTAGTCGTGTCCGATTCTTCATGGCCCCATGGACTGCAGCCTACCAGGCTCTTCCCTCCATGGGATTTTCCAGGCAAGAGTACTAGAGTGGGGTGCCATTGCCTTCTCCAAAATATTGTGTATATTGGTTTATATGATTTGCCTAAGATTTGATCATTTTAGGAAATTTTGTGGTAGAAGATGGTAATGGTTCTCTTTAGTGTTTTTCTCAAATTATTCCCTGTAAGCACTTAGTAAGCTTACACTTCTTTTGGAGGGGGGGGGGGATCACAGAAGAGACATCACTTTGCTGATGAAGATCTGTCAAAGCTGTGGTTTTTCCAGTAGTCATGTACAGATTTGAGAGTTGGACCATAAAGAAGGCTGAATGCCAAAGAACTGATGCTTTAGAANAAAATCACAGAAGAGACATCACTTTGCTGATGAAGATCTGTCAAAGCTGTGGTTTTTCCAGTAGTCATGTACAGATTTGAGAGTTGGACCATAAAGAAGGCTGAATGCCAAAGAACTGATGCTTTAGAACTGTGGTGCTAGAGAAGACTCTTGAGTCCCATGGACAGCAAGGAGATTAAGCCAGTGAAAGGAAATCAACCCTAAATATTCATTGAGAGGACTGATGCTGAAGCTCTAGTACTTTGGCCACCTGATGCAAAGAGTCGACTCATTGGAAAAGATCCTGATGCTGGGAAACATCAGCGGGCAGGAGGAAAAGTGGGTGACAGATGATGAGATGGTTGGTTGTATCACTGACTCAGTGGGCATGTTTGAGGAAACTGGGAGATAGTGAAGGACAAGGAAGCTTAGCATACCACACACAGTCCATGGAGTTGCAGAGTTGGACACAACTTAGCAGTGAAACAGCAACAGGGTCATTTAACTTGTTTGGCCAAAGTAGTATGAGCAGAAGTGTCATATCTTAACTCCTGATTGAGGATATAAGGGTTAGTATCTGACTTGCTTTGCTCTTTTCCTTTGCTGTAATGATTGGCTACGTTCCAGATAATGTCTGCTCCGTCAGCCTCTGTCCAAGAGCAAATAGGACAAGGTAGATCATACCCTAAGTCAACCTGCTACAGATATGGAGGGTGTTCTTTATTGTAGCATAAGCTAACCCAATTTGATTGATACTACTATGAAAATCAGAGTGCTCCTGGAATAAAGGAGATAGTCAAAGTGCTAAATGTTGAAGAGTAGTTAACTACTGTAAGGGCTAAAGAATATCCATTGTATTTGGTTACAGGAAAGTCATTTTAAAGTTTTAGTTTCAGTGAGAATAGTCTCTACAGAGTGAGAAGTATAAAACCAGACTGCAATAGTTTCAGAAATTAAGAATTGCGGAAGTGGAAAGAATGATTATAAAAAACTCAAGAAGTTTTTCTGTGAAAGTGAGAGGAAATGTGAGTTAGTAATTGGAGGGAAATGTGAAATTAAGAAAGGTGGATTTCCTTCAAGATGGAGACTTGAAGCATGTTCAAATGTTGGTAAAACATAGGTAATAAAAAGTAAAAAGAAGAAATGATAAAAGAAGTAGGGTCCCAAGGAAGCAGAAAAGAATGAAATCCAGGCAGGGGCTGTAGTGCCAAACAGACAATATTGAAACTGCTTACAATGCAAGAGACCTGGGTTTGATCCCTGGGTCAGGAAGATCTCCTGGAAAAGGGGATGGCAATCCACTCCAGTATTCTTGCCCAGAGAATTCCTTGGACAAGGAAGCCTGGCAGGCTATAGTCTTTGGGGTTGCAGAGTCAGCCATGACTGAGCAACTTTCTTTCACCATAGTCATAAAGGAGGAACAAAGGTTTGGTGGCACAAACTTCAAAGAAGTGAAAACCTGATGGTTTAGGAAATCCATAGTGACACCATCTACTGAGGAAAAGTGAGGACATGGCAAATCCAAAGGTTTGAGGGGAAGAGGAGTTTGTAAAGAACAGAGCATGTTTGTGATATGACCATATTTCACATTTGTGAAACGTGGAAGTTCTATTACTAAGACTCAGTATGTTACATTTTTAATATAAAGAATAATGAAAAGTATGAAGTAAGGTCAAAAATCAAGACTCATGTTTGGATTTTCAGAACCATTTAAACGCAACTTATTGTCTTCTTGGCAATAAAGTGAGCTGGCAACATTAAGCTATCCTGAAGTGAAGTGAAGTGAAGTGAAGAAGTGAGATGAAGTTGCTCAGTCGTGTCCGACTATTTGCAACCCCATGGACTGTAGTCTACCAGGCTTCTCCATCCATGGANTTCATATAAAGAATAATGAAAAGTATGAAGTCAGGTCAAAAATCAAGACTCATGTTTGGATTTTCATGACCATTTAAACGCAACTTATTGTCTTCTTGGCAATAAAGTGAGCTGGCAACATTAAGCTATCCTGAATGAAGTGAAGTGAAGTGAAGAAGTGAGATGAAGTTGCTCAGTGGTGTCCGACTATTTGCAACCCCATGGACTGTAGTCTATCAGGCTTCTCCATCCATGGGATTTTCCAGGCAAGAATATTGGAGTGGGTTGCCATTTCCTTCTCCAGGGGATCTTCCCAACCTAGGGATCAAACCTGTGTCTCCTGCATTGCTGCTGCTAAGTCGCTTCAGTTGTGTCCGACTCTGTGTGACCCCATTGCAAGCAGATGCTTTACCATCTGAGCCACCAGGGAACTCATATTATTGCCCTCAAATATTTTTATCTTCAGAAGTTACAGGGTAATGCTTTATGTTTCTAGTTTCAAGAAAGTGTAGTGGAGAGCTTTCTATTTTCTTCTTCTGCTGAAAGGCATAATAAAAAACAAGAGTAAAGAAACAAAAATATAAACCTCATGTTTAATAAAATTCAAAGATATCTACAATCTTAAGTCATGATTATTTAAAGAAAAAAAAAAGATACAGGAATTATGAAACTCTTAGCAGAGACAGGAAAAGTCAAATTTAAGTACTTGTGTGTGGTGGAGGAGGAAGAGATAACTAAAAAATCTTAACCAATTCATCTCAGAGGATTTCATGAAAGGCTCAACAATTAGGAGCATCAGTTCAGTTCAATTATGAGCATGGGGAACCACAAAGCGAAAGTTAGGTAGGAACTCGATAAGAAATAGGGGTCTTAAAGATTGTATATGGAGTGTTTAGGCCCCAGGTGTCTACTCTAACCTGCAGCAGTAGCAGATGACTGCATCTCTTCTACAACTTCAGGGGCCAGGAAGAATTTATCACAGAGAAATTGAGTCAGTAAGTTTCCAGAGGCTGAAATTCTAAGTACAAAAGAGGGTGAGTCCTGGACTAATGAAGAGGAAATTAAGCGTAAGTCTACAGGGTACCTAGTGAGACTTCTTCAGCCTCTTTGTCAAATCTGCCTCCTAAGCATCAGCAGTAGGGCTCACAGCCCACAGAAGTGTCTAGAGGAGCCAGAAATTTGATACACAGACACAGAAATTCATAGCACTTGCAACAGAAACATCAGTTTTCCATCCAGTTGTTTAAAGGAAGCTCATCAGCTGGCATGTCGCACCCGTACTTGCAGCACTCCCGTCAGCTTTTTAGCACCTTACTCGTGCAGAGGACAAAGATCAATATACTTTCAAGAAAAGCCTCCAATGTAGAAGAGAAAGGCTCAAGCAGACCAAAAAAAATCTAACAAAAGGAACTCAGAAGAAACAGAGATAATACAGAGTGAAAATATTTAAATACATTTATACTTAATAATTTCAGATAGTTAAGATAATGTTGTAACCTTGAAATAAAAACATATATTTCAAAAAAGAGGAAAAGTGAAATGAGAATACTCTCAGAAATTAATGTCAAACAGCCAAAATTGGTTTTTTTTTTTAAAAGAAAACATATAGAAAATAAGGTAAAAGGATCACCAAGAAAATAGGAAGAGGAATGTTGGAATTAAAAATGAAAGAGGATCAGGATTCAGCAAATAGTAACTGAGAGAAAGAAAATGATGAACAGTAAATTATTTAAAAAGAAAGTACCCAGAATTGAAGGACATAAAACTACAGATTAAAGAATTTATGCTCAAAACGATGAACATGGAAAGAACTACACACACATACACAGGGGAAAAAAATCTGGAAAAATGCTAGTATATATAGTTCTTTATTACAGTCTAGCTAGTGGAAATGTCACTCAAATATACACCAGTCAAAATTCCATTGTTCCCAGTGAAGCTTCTTACTGATTATGATTCTTTTATCTACCCTGCTGCTGCTGCTGCTAAGTTGCTTCAGTCGTATCTGACTCTGTGCGACCCCATAGACGGCAGCCCACCAGGCTGCCCAGTCCCTGGGATTCTCCAGGCAAGAACACTGGAGTGGGTTGCCATTTCCTTCTCCATTAATGGCTCAATATTTCTTGTTCTCAATGAATAATAAGGAGTTAGCTGTTTAAAATCTTCCCAGACAATACTGACCTCCCTGTCCAATGTGCTGAATCTTACCCAGAATGAACTCAAATCTACATCTGGCATCCATAACCCACTCTCACACAAATTTGTTGTCACATTTTAAAACATCCTAACTCTGTGGTCAGATATTCAACTTAGGAAAGTTCTTAAAATCCCCAAACTCATTGAATTTGGTCTTCTGAAATCACTTCCTTTCTCATTTCTTGAGAACTATTTGAATCTTCTTCAGATGGACAGTATAGTCATATTACGGATGTGCAGCAATTCTTTTGGCATCTTACTCAAAACAGGCAGTGAAAAGAATATACTATACATTTTTTCTTACTTGGAAAAATAGGACTTTCATTGACATCTCCAATAACAGAGACCCATTATCATTTATAGGATATATTGTCCTTCATATTTCTAAAATTATGTTACTCATAATGAATTTTCAACATGCAAAATTTTATATATCAAACTTTGTTTCAAATCTAACTACTTTCATTTATTTTCTATTAGTATCAGATAATCCTAAAATCCCTAACTCACCCAAGAACATGGGAGAAAAGATACTATTCATCCACTACTCTAGGATATTTAAAAGAAATTTAGTAAAATTTCTTATCTCAAGTCATCCTTTATTGAATTGTCCAACTCTGAGTTTTAATATCTAAAGATGGAGGAACTCTATATAGTTAACAAAAACAAGACCTGCAGCTGACTTTGCCTCAGATCATTAACTCGGTATTGCAAAATTAAGCCTTAAATTGAAAAAAGTAAAGAAAACCACTAGTCCACTCAGGTATGACCTATATCAAATCCTTTATGATTATACAGTGGAAGTGACAAATAGATTCAAGGGATCTGTTAGGCAGAGTTCCTGAAGAATGATGAATAGAGGTTTGTAACATTGTACAGGAGTCAGTGACCAAAATTATCCCAAAGAAAAAGAAAAGCAAGAAGGTAAAGTGGTTGTCTGAGAAGGCTTTACAAATAGCTGAGGGAAAGAAAAAAAAAGAAGCAAAGAGAGAAAGGGAAAGA
>SJYW01008026.1:73279-94601 GCA_006410735.1 Raphicerus campestris | reverse complement strand
TTTTTTTTTGTTTTACTTTACAATATTGTATTGGTTTTGCCATACATCAACATGAATCTGCCACAGGTATACACGTGTTCCCCATTCTGAACCCTCCTCTCTCCTCCCCCCAACCCCATACCTTCCCTCTGGGTCGTCCCAGTGCACCAGCCCCAAGCATCCAGTATCATGCATCAAACCTGGACTGGCAATTCATTTCATATATGATATTATACATGTTTCAATGCCATTCTCAGGTAAATACTTATCATATTATCCTATCACTTTTGAAAAATATTTATATTCAAATAATTCAGAGTAAATGCAATAAAACTAAATCACTGCCACTTTCCTGAACTTAGTGATCATATTTATGACAATTGTTTTTCATTCTTGGTGAAGTGTTCACAAACCTCCAATTTTTAGGGTCTACTTTTTGAAATTTATTTTGTTTATTTGATTGGGTTGTTTTCTCTTTCTTCATGTCCCTTATAAATTAGTTGTTATCTACACATTTGACAAAACAGTCATGTTTCCCTGAGGATGGATTTGTTTAGGGGAAACTATAATCATTCAGTCCATCTAGAGTTTCTGAGAGCATCTCAGATCTTTTCTAAGGATGTGTCTCCTCAGATCTGTGTTTGGAGATTCCTTGGAAAACTGAGTGAAGGTGAGAAATGTTTCTACTTTGATTCTATTGTATCCCTGTTTTTGCATAGTAGGTCTGCAAAAAATATTTGTGGAATGAATAGCAGAATGCATAACAGTGATTCAGTCAATAGATTATTCTTGTCACTTCTAATATTAAATTAAAAGGAATCTGAATTATAAAATCTTGTAAAATTCCTAGATTTTATTCTTTCTTTAATTCTTGGGACCCAATTTAACAATTGGATAAAACGGGACACTTGGATAATAGATCCTTCTCAACAACCTGTCCCATTATTTCTATAAAAAAAAATAATCTAAGAAGATTCTTGGAAAAGACTGACAATTTTAATGAATATTTTTTCAGTTTCTCATGTCTCTTTATGGGAATTCACTTAGCACCATCTTCTATCTCATTCTTATTTTATTGTTCTCAATTTCATGTTTTTGAATAATTTGTTTTATACTTAATAGATTTGGGAGCTACTTTAAGGAGACATTTTATTATATAAGAAAGGAAATTGTAATGTTTGCACATAAGATTCATTCATCTTAGTATTTCAGCCAGCTATGTAAAGAATTGCTTTTCAGAGAAATACTGATTTAGAAAATTCAGGAAACCACTTCCATAACTTTTGCACATTTAGTTATCATCACATAGATACTGTGCTAAATNAAAGGAAATTGTAATGTTTACACATAAGATTCATTCATCTTAGTATTTCAGCCAGCTATGTAAAAAATTGCTTTTCAGAGAAATACTGATTTAGGAAATTCAGGAAACCACTTCCATAACTTTTGCACATTTAGTTATCATCACATAGATACTATGCTAAATACTGCATATGCCTTTGGCTTATTTCTCATGTCTTTCTGTCCCTATGGACACTGTCTGGCAAGTTTTCTGTTTCAGTAGTGGTACAAACGTTGATAAGATGTTTATAATCCTCAGTGTATTTTCCTCTTCACTCTGGTTGGTACATCTGATTCACTGGAGTATTTCTGATGACCCTTGGGCATATGTGGTGGATAAAGCAACACTCGTCTCATGCAGGTTAAATTCCACATAGAAATCATGTCCATAAAGGACCACATTAACTCCATACCTGCTTCTCTTCCCTATTTTTTGCTCTCATGGTTAAATGGAAAATGTGTCCAAATATCCTATAGAAGTGCTGGGGTACTTAAACAAAAACTGAAGCAGTTTCCAATATATTATTTATAATTTCAACTGGCTGATGTGATGCATTTCATGACAAGGAGAGGTAAGATTGCAAAGTAAAAGGCAAAGAATTTTTTCTAAGCACTGATTTATCAGTTCTTAGCTCAGCTTTTTATCAGGTTCAGATGAATAATTAGAGTTGCCATTTCTTTCATAAAGGATTATGAAAAATGACCATGTTTACATTTCCTGTTTGTCATAGAAATATATTTTTTCATTAGTTTTCTGAAAATTATTCTCTAAGTTTGGTCTTCTTACCAAAGAAAGGTTTGCAAAGTAACACAAGTTTCTGTTTCAGACAAAAAGAGTTTAGAATTCTAATTTGACCATTAACTAGCTGTATGATTTTGTTCATATTATTTAACCTCTTAGTGGCAGTTTCTCCAAACTTAACATAATGTTATTTTAATGAGTAAATGAGACAAGTACATCAACTGCAGCATTGTCCCTTAAATGAGGTTCTTCATAAATAGTTACTATTGTTTTACAATGACATTATCTTTCTCAAATGTGATAACTAATATTATTTTTAGGAATAATGCAGAAAACAATATTTATGTGAGTAAAAGTTTTAAAAATTTTATATAATTTAATTTTACTTGTAAATTAAATAAGCCCTCACAATAACTCAATGAAGCATTGTCCTCATTTTCACAGTGGAGGAAGGGGATAAGCACAGAATTCAAAACAAAAATTCAGAGAGGGTTATATTTTTAACAAATTTCTCTTGGAATGCAAAGCCCCAATAATCTCACACATTATAAATTAACTCCTGATTAGTTCAGTTGCTCAATCATGTCCAATTCTTTGAGACCCCGTGGCCTACAGCATGCTAAGCTTCCTGTCCATCACCAACTTCGGAGCTTGCTCAAACTCAAGTCCGTTGAGTTGATGATGCCATCCAACAATTTCATCCTCTGTTTTCTCCTTCTCTTCCTATCTTCAGTCTTTCAAAGCATCAGGATCTTTCCCAATGAGTCAGTTATTCATATGAGGTAGCCAAAGTACTGGAACTTCAGCTTCAATATCAGTCCTTCCAATGAATATTCAGAACTGATTTCATTTAGAATGGGCTGGTTGGATCTCCTTGCAGTCCAAGACACTCAACAGTCTTCCCCACATCACAGTTCAAAAGCATCAATTCTTTGGTGCTCACCTTTCTTTATAGTCCAGCTCTCACATCTGTACATGACTATGAAAAACCATAGCTTTGACTAGACAGACATTTGTTGGGAAAATAATGTCTCTGCTTTTTAATATGCTGTCTAGATTGGCCATAGCTTTTCTTCCAAGGAGTAAGTATCTTTTAATTTTATGGTTGCAGTCACCATCTGCAGTGATTTCTGAGCCCCCCAAAATAAAGTCTGTCACTGTTTCCATTGTTTCCCNTTTTAATATGCTGTCTAGATTGGCCATAGCTTTTCTTCCAAGGAGTAAGTATCTTTTAATTTTATGGTTGCAGTCACCATCTGCAGTGATTTCTGAGCCCCCCAAAATAAAGTCTGTCACTGTTTCCATTGTTTCCCCATCTATTTCCCATGAAGATGGGACCAGATAGCTTGATCTTTGCTCTTTTGAGTGTTGAGTTTTAAGCCAGCTATTTCACTCTCCTCTTTCACTTTCATCAAGAAGCTTGTTAGTTCTTCTTTGCTTTCTGCCGTAAGGGTGGTGTCATCTGCATATCTGAGGTTATTGATATTTCTCCTGGAAATCCTGATTCTAATTTGTGCTTCATCCAGCCCAGCATTTCAGATAATGCAATCTACATATAAGTTAAATAAGCAGTGACAGTGTACAACCTTGATGAACTCCTTTTCCTATTTGAAACAAGTCTGTTAATTCATGTCTGGTTCTAACTGTTGCTACTTGAACTGCATCCATTTCTCAGGGGGCAGGTAAGGTCGTCTGGTATTCCCATCTCCTGAAGAATATTCCACAGTTCGTTGTGATCTACACAGTCAAATGCTTTGGCATAGTCAATAAAGCAGAAGTAGATGTTTTTCTGGGACTCTCTTGCTTTTTCCATGATCCAGTGNTACTAATTGAGAACAAGGGTTTTACATTTTCCTTAGAAAGTTGCCATGAATTGTCTACAGAAAATGCCTGTTATTTTTGTAAGTGTTCTTAACATTGTTTTCCTCTGGTCCTTGAGGATTAACAAAAAGATATGTTCATTTTCTTTTAAACATCACATGATTTCCTAGTAGAATAGACCACCATTCATCTCAGTTGGAATTTTCCCTGAATCGACAGTAGCTATATTTTTTCTGTACAGGAAAGTGAATGAAAAGAGGGCTCAGGCTTATAAGAGAGATAAACACTGAGAACTTTCACAATATTATGATGCAACCTAGACAGTGTTTAAAAAAAAAAAAAAACAGAGACATTGCTTAGCCGACAAAGGTCAGCCTAGTCAAAGTTATGGTCTTTCCAGTAGCCATGTGTTGATATAAGAGTTGGACCATAAAGAAAGCTGAGCACTGAAGAGTTAATGCTTTTGAACTGTGGTGTTGGAAAAGACTCTTGAGAGTCCCTTGGACTGCAAGGAGATAAAACCAATCAGTTGCAAAGAAATCAATTCTGAATGTTAAGTGGAAATAATGATTTTGAAACTGAAGCTCCAATACTTTAGACACCTGATGCAAAGAACTGGCAAATTGGAAGACACTGATGCTGGGAAAGATTGAAGGCAGGAGGAGAAGGGGGCAACAAAGGATGATATGGTTGGATGGCATTATCGACTCGATGGGCATAGGTTTGGATGTACTCTGGGAGTTGGTGATGGACAGGAAAGCCTGGAGTACTGCAGTTCATGGGGTTGCAAAGAGTCAGACAAGACTGACAGACAAAACTGAGTAATGATGCCATACATACTAAAAAGGCTTCCCTGGTGGCTCAAATGATAAAGAATCTGCCAGCAATGCAGGAGACCCTAGTTCGATCCCTTAGTCAAAAAATCCCCTAGAGAAGGGAATGGCTACCAACCCCAGTATTCTTGCCTGGAGAATCCTATGAATATAAGAGCCTGACCTATGGGATATAGTCCATAGATTTGCAAATATCTGGACAACTGAGAGACTAAGCATGCACATGCAACAAATCAATAAACCTATATCTTGAAATTAAATATTCTTTTGCAGAAAGATCTCTCCTGATACTGGAGTGAACTTTATCATTCAATTTGAATTCACAGCATGAGTGGTATTGAAAAGAACTGGATCAATTTATTGAGGGAGTTCTTAGTTGTTTTTTTTTTTTTTAAGTAAATGGATTGTTATTATTATTATTGCTAAACAGGAAGACAAAATAGAAGGCTTTCATTGCTATTTAATGAATTATACCAATACACTGATAGAAGAGAGCTTTAACTAAGTGAACATGAATGTATAAGAAAGGAAAATATACGTTAGTATACTATATTGGTGTTTTTCTTTCTGGCTTACTTCGAATTCTGTATAACAGGCACCACTTTCATCCACCTCATTAGAACTGATTCAAATGTATTCTTTTTAATGGCTAACACTCCATTGTATATATGTACCACAGCTTTCTTATCCATTCATCTGCTGATGGACATCTAGGTTGCTTCCATGTCCTGGCTATTATAAATAGTGCTGTGATGAACATTGGGGTACATGTTTCTCTTTCAATTCTGGTTTCCTCGGTGTGTATGGAATTTAGAAAGATGGTAACAATCACCCTGTATGCGAGACAGCAAAAGAGACACAGATGTATAGAACAGTCTTTTGAACTCTGTGGGAGAGGGAGAGGGTGGAATGATTTGGGAGAATGACATGGAAACATGTATAATATCATATATGAAATGAGTCGCCAGTCCAGGTTCAATGCATGATACTGGATGCATGGGGCTGGTGCACTGAGATGACCCAGAGGGATGGTACAGAGAGGGAGGAGGAGGGGGGTTCAGGATAGGGAACATGTGTATACCTGTGGCGGATTCATGATGATGCATGGCAAAATCAATACAACATTGTAAAATAATTAACTTTCAATTAAAATAAATAAATTTATATTTAAAAACAAAAATATAAAAATACAACATAGAATAGAAAGCAGAATAAGCACACATATACAGAATAATAATAACATTTAGATGGGAGAAATTTTGAAGAAAAAACGTTCTCCGAAAGATATTGCTTTATGTTTGGTATTATATATTCATACAATTTGGTCTCCTTAGCCAATGACACAGATCCAGTCTATAAAAAATCCACTCTGCCTCCTCTGTACTCTGGACTCTACAGAAGTTCCCTAACTTTTTGTGACCAGGGATCAATTTAGTAGATGACAGTTTTTCCATGGACCTGGGTGGGGAGTAGTTACAGAATGGCTCAAGCCCATTATGTGTATTTTGCACTGTATATCTATTATTATTGTGTCCTCATCATATCAGATCATCAGGCATTAGATTACAGAGTTCAGAAACCCCTGCTCCAATAGTTGAGGAGGTCACAACAATGAGTCCATTAGATGTGATTCAGATAAGGAGTTGGAAGTTAGGAAGGTGAATGTGAGTCAGAGTGAGAACTTAGAAGTCTTTCATGTTGTTGAAGATTTAACTCCAGTGACGTTCATTTGGGAGACAATTCCATTCGAGTGATCTTTTTCCTGACATTTTTGGACTTTCTATATTAACTAGCAAATACTAATACAAGAAATCAGATAAAAGATTAGGAAATAACACAATTTTACTGAGTTTGAAGAAAAGACCAGGAGCTTTCCTAACGGGAAAGAAATCATTTAGGGAAGGATTTAATAGAGTCAACAAGTAGCATTTATATTCTAGTATCTCAAACACTTAGAAAAACCTAGGTTAAAATTCCTACTCCTCTTACTTAGAGTATGTGATTTGGATAAAATGAAAAATATATATTTTTAAACCTCATACCAATAAATAAAATAGGGATTTCAAAAGAAATATTGTATGATAAACACCACACTATCATATGGTAAAAAAAAAAAGTCTTAAAAATACGTTCTCCCAAGTTAAATTAATGTGACTTTAGCTCTTCCAGAAATAAATTCCAGTTCTATCCATGGATACTTCCCTTTTCTTTGAACTTCTTTGTGTTTTACTCTGAAGGTTGTCGAAAAGAAGAAGATAATGAGAAATTGCACAGAAATAAGAGAGTTTATCCTCCTGGGACTTTCAGATGACCCACAAGTTCAGGTTGTGATCTTTGTCTTTCTGTTTATCACCTACATGCTCAGCATCACTGGGAACCTGACTATTATCATCCTGACCCTGCTGGATGCCCACCTCCAGACCCCCATGTATTTCTTCCTCAGGAGTTTTTCTATATTAGAGGTGTCATTCACAACTGTCAGTATACCAAAGTTTCTGGCCACCATCATTACAGGAGATAAAACCATCTCTTTTAATGATTGTATGGCTCAGTTATTTTTTTTCATTCTCTTGGGAGTCACTGAGTTTTACCTTCTGGCTACCATGTCCTATGACCGCTACATTGCCATCTGCAAACCTCTGCATTACATGACCATCATGAATCACAGAGTCTGCACACTGCTTGTCTTGGCTTCTTGGCTGGCTTCATTCTTAATTATATTCCCATCACTCATGCTGTTCATACAGCTTGATTACTGTAAGTCCAATGCTATCGATCATTTTACTTGTGATTATTTCCCTTTATTACACCTTTCATGTTCAAACACTAAATTACTAGAGATGATGGGCTTTTCCTCTGCTGTGTTTACCCTAATGCTCACTTTGACATTAATAATTCTGTCCTATACGTATATCATCAGAACAATTTTGAGGATCCCTTCTACCACTCAGAGAACAAAGGCCTTTTCCACGTGTTCTTCCCACATGATTGTCATCTCCATCTCTTATGGCAGCTGCATTTTCATGTATATGAATCCATCAGCAAAGGACAGGGTGTCTTTGAGCAAAGGAGTGGCTGTGCTAAACATCTCAGTAGCCCCCATGCTGAACCCCTTTATTTATACCCTAAGGAATCTACAAGTCAAGCGAGCCTTCATGGACATGGCCAGGAAGATTCTACTTTTCTCAAGAAAATGAAAAAATAAAAGTCTCGCTTTATAAATTAGAGGCATAACAAAGAGCAATCAAATAGAAGTCACGGCTTTTCAAAATCTATTAATTTTCACATAATTTTCCTAGAAGTGTTTTTCACTGCTCATACTTTTATTGCCAGCATCTTACCAAAGATAGTATATACATTATTCCCATTATAATTCCCATCATTCTCTCATGTATTTCCCTTCCTTTGGGCTTATCATTCCACTCTGTAGCCTTGGACTGACTTAATTTTCCTTTTTGGAATGTTTTTTGAGTCCTTGTTTTCACAATATTTCTTAGGAAATTAAGGGCAGACAGAAAGAGGCGGAGCAGCAGCGCACGAGAGAGACCTGTGTTTTGATTTCACCAGGAAACATTCCTTCTAGAAATTTAGGAAATATTAAATCATTTTAAGCACTATTTTTTCAATTTTTTTAAATTGGAGAATAATTGTTTAACAATGTTGTCTTTGTTTCTGCCATACATTAACATGACTCAGTCATAAATATCCATATGTCTCCTCCTTCTTGACTTCACTTCCGCCTCCTACACCAGCCCACCCCTCTACATTGTCACAAAGCCCTGGGTTAAGCTCCCTGTGTTATACAGCAACCTCTCATTGCTACCTATTTTACAAATGTAATGTATAAGTTTCAGTGTTATTCTATCAATTCATCCCACCTTTTCCCAACCTACACTGCCACTATGCTCACAAGTCTGTTCTCTATGTCTGTGTCTCTATTGCTGCCCTGGAAATAGGTTCAAAGTACCATTTTTCTGGATTCCATATTGAACATTGACATTTTAGCATCAGCAAATTAAAATGGATGGAAATGGGTGAATTTAACTCAGATGACCATTATATCTACTACTGTGGACAAGAATCCCTTAAAGGAAATGAAGTAGCCCTCATAGTCAACAAAAAAGAGTCCAAAATGCAGTACTTGGATGCAGTCTCAAAAATGACAGAATGATCTCTGTTCCTTACCAAGGTAAGCCATTCAATATCAGAGTAATTCACATCTATGCCCCAACCAGTAATGCTGAAAAAGCTGAAGTTGAACAGTTCTATAACTTCTAGAACTAACATCCAAAAAAGATGTCCTTTCATCATATGGGACTGGAATGGAAAAGTAGGAAGTCACGAAATACCTGGAGTAATAGGCAAATTTGGCCTTAGAGTACAGAATGGTGCAGGGCAAAGGCTAATAGAGTTTTGCAAAGAAAATACACTGGTCATAGCAAACACCCTATTCCAAAAACACAAGCGAAGACTCTATACATAGACATAAACAGATGGTCAATGCTGAAATCAGATTGATTATATTCTATATAGCCAAAAATGGAGAAGTTCTATACCGTCAACAAAACAAAGCCAGGAGCTGACTGTAGCTCAGATCATGAGCTCTTTATTGCCAAATTCAGACTTAAATTGAATAAATTAGGGAAAATCACTAGACCATTCAGATAAGACCAAAATAAATCCCTTGCAATTATACAGTGGAAGTGACAAATAGATTCAAAGGATTAGATCTGATAGAATGACTGAAGAACAATGTACAGAGGCTCATGACATTCTACAAGAGGCAGTGATCAAGACCATCTCTAAGAAAAAGAAATGCAAAAAGGCAAAATGGTTGTCTGAGGAGGGCTTACAAATAGCTGAGAAAAGTAGAAAAGCAAAATGCAAAGGAAAGATATATCCATTTTAATGAAAAGTTCCAATGAATACTAAAGAGCGAAAACAAAGCCTCCCTCAGTGATCAGTGCAAAGAAGTAGAGGAAAACACTAGAATGGGAAAGACTAGAGATCTCATCAAGAAAATTAGAGATACCAAGGGAACATTTCATGCAAAGATGGGCTCAATAAAGGACAGAAATGTTATAGACCTAACGGAAGCAGAAGATATTAAGAAGAGGTGGCAAGAATACACAGAATGACTGTACAAAAAAGAGCTTCTTCACACAGATAATCATGATGGTATGATCACTCACCTAGAGCCAGACATCCTGGCAAGGGAAGTCAAGTGGGCCTTAGGAAACATCACTATGAACAAAGCTAGTGGAGGTGAGGGGTCTCCAGTTGAACTCTTTCAAATCCTAAAAGATAATGCTGTGAAAGCATTCCACTCAATATGCTAGCAAATTTGGAAAACTCAGCAGTGGCCACAGGACAGGAAATGATCAGTTCTCATTCCAATCCCAAAAAAAGGCAATGCCAAAGAATGTTCAAACTACCACACAATTGCACTCATCTCACACGCTATCAAAGTAATGCTCAAAATCTTCCTAGCCAAGCTTCAGCAGTACATGAACCATGAACTTCCAGATGTCCAAAGTGGATTTAGAGAAGGCAGAGGAACAAGAAATCAAATTGCCAACATCTGCTGAATCATTGAAAAAGCAAGAGTCCCAGAAAAACATCTATTTCTTTTTTATTGACTATGCCAAAGCTTTTGACTGTGTAGATCACAACAAACTGTGGAAAATTCTGAGAGAAATGGGAATACAAGACCACCTGACCTGCCTCTTGAGAAATTTGTATGCAGGTCAGGAAGCAAGTTAGAACCAGACATGGAATAGCAGGCTGGTTCCAAATAGGGAAAGGAGTACGTCAAAGATGTGTATTGTCACTCTGCTTATTTAACTTATATGCAGAGTACATCATGAGAAACTCTGGGCTAGATAAAACACAAGCTGGAATCAAGATTGCCAGGAGATATATCAATAACCTCAGATACGCAGATGACACCACCCTTATGGCAGAAAGTGAAGAGGAACTGAAGAGCCTCTTGATAAAAGTGAAAGAGGAGAGTGAAAAAGTTGACTTAAATCTCAACATTCAGAAAACAAAGATCATGGCATCCGGTCCCATCACTTCATGGCAAATAGATGGGGAAACAATGGAAACAGTGATGGATTTCATTTTGAGGGGCTCCAAAATCACTGCAGATGGTCACCGCAACCATGAAATTAAAAGACACTTACTCCTTGGAAGAAAAGTTATGACCAAACTACACAGCATATTAAAAAGCAGAGACCTTACTTTGTCAACAAAGGTCCATTTAGTCAAAGCTATGGTTTTTCCAGAAGTCATGTATGGATGTGAGAGTTGGAGTATAAAGAAAGCTGAGTGCCAAAAAATTGATGCCTTTGAACTGTGTTGGAGAAGACTCTTGAGAGTCCCTTGGACTACAAGAAGATCCAACCAGCCCATCCTAAAAAAAATCAACTTTGAATATTCATTGGAAGAACTGATGCTGATGCTGAAACTCCAATACTTCAGCCATCTGATACGAAGAACCCTCATTCTGGGAAAAGACCCATATGAAAAGACCCTCATGCTGGGAAAGACTGAAGGCAGGAGGAGAAGCAGATGACTGAGAATGCGATGGTTGGATGGCATCACCGACTCAATGTTCATTGAGTTGGTGATGGGCAGGAAGGCCTGGTGTGGTGCAGTCCATGGGGTCCCAAAGTGTTAGACATGACTGAGTGTTTGAACTAAAGTGATATGCATGCATTAATATACAACATTTGTTGCTCTCTTTCTGACTTATTTCACTCTGTATAGCAAGCTCTAGATTCATGTACCTCACTACAACTGACTTGAATTTGTTCCTTTATGTGGATGCTTGGTTTATGAACCAGTTTATAACCCAGTGTATGGTTGTGTATGTGTGCTCTGTAGGGGCGAAGTCTTTGTGACCCTAGGACAACCTTCTATGTGCGTGTGCTTAACACAACTTCTTTATCCATTCATCTGTCAAGGGACATCAAGATTGCTTCCATGTCCTGGATATTGTGAATTTTGCTGCAATGAGTGTTAGGGCACATGTGTTTTTTAGAACTGTGATTTTGATACATTGATTCTTCCAATACAAGAATTGGTATATCTCTCCATGCGTTTGTCATCTTTGATTTCTTCCATCAGTGTCTTATTGTTTCCTCTATACAGCTCTTTTGTTCATTTATTCCTGGATATTTCATGTTTTGTTGTTGTTGTTGCCTTGGTGAATGCGNGTGTATGTGTGCTCTGTAGGGGCGAAGTCTTTGTGACCCTATGACAACCTTCTATGTGCGTGTGCTTAACACAACTTCTTTATCCATTCATCTGTCGAGGGACATCAAGATTGCTTCCATGTCCTGGATATTGTGAATTTTGCTGCAATGAATGTTAGGGCACATGTGTTTTCTAGAACTGTGATTTGATACATTGATTCTTCCAATACAAGAATTGGTATATCTCTCCATGCGTTTGTCATCTTTGGTTTCTTCCATCAGTGTCTTATTGTTTCCTCTATACAGCTCTTTTGTTCATTTATTCCTGGATATTTCGTGTTTTGTTGTTGTTGTTGCCTAGGTGAATGCGGTTGATTCTTTAATTTCTCTTTTGGAATTTTGGTGCTAGTGTATATGAATTCAAGGGATTTCTGTGTATTGATTTTGTATCCTGCAACCTTACTAAACTCACTGATTAATGCTAGTCATTTTCTGATAGTATTTTTAGGGTTTTCTTTGTATAGTAGCATGCTGTCTCCAGTGAAAGTTTTACTTCTTCTCTTCCAATCTGGATCCCTTTTCTTTCTTATCCTTCTCTATTGCCAATAAATTTAATTCCAGTTTTTACCTTTTCATCATGGCTGTGAAATAATAATCATATAAAACATTTCTAAATGAAAAATAAGGTAAACATTTCTTCACGAGAAAAACAATTACAGTTATCTCAGAAAGTTTTTTAAGAAAAGCTATTGATGAACCTAGATAGCGTATTAAAAAGCAGAGACATCACTTTGCAAACAAAGACCCAGTATAGTGAAAGCTATTTTTTCCCAGTAGTTATGTATGAATGTGAGAGTTGGACCATAAAGAAGGCTGAGAACACAAGAATTGATGCTTTTAGATTCTGCCACTAGAAAAGACTCTGGAGTGTCCTTTGGACTGCAAGATCAAACCAGTCAATCCTACAGGAAATCAACTCTGAATATTCATTGGAAGGACTGATGCTAAAGTTCAAGCTCCAAAACTTTGACCACCTGATTCAGAGAGCCAACTCACTGGAAAAGACCATCATGCTGGGAAAAATTGAGGGCAGGAGGAGAAGGGAGCAACAGAGGATGAGATGGCTGGATGGCATTCCTAGATCATGGAAATAAGTTTGAGCCAACTCAGGGAGCTAGTGAAGGTCAGGGGAGCCTGGTGTGCTGCAGTCCATGGCAACACAGAGTCAGACATGAATGAGTGAATGAACAATGACATAAAGTTGTTGGAAAGTTTCAATGAGCCAATATAAAGAGAATAATTAGAATAGGTCTGTAATATAGTAATTGCTGACAAAAATTAATCTCAACATTCCTCTCTTTCTCCTCATTATCATAAAAGTATTATTAATAGTAAAAAGAGTTCAATATACTTGAATTTCTAATCTTTTAAAAATATTTGAGTATATATTTATATTGTATTTCCAGCACTCGTGATTGCCATCGTTTGATTTCCTGAAAATTCCAAATAGAATAAAATTTCCTAATAATGTCATTTCTATTACCTGGCAAAATGAAAATTTCAGAAGTCCACATCAACCTTCACACTCTTTTCATCAAACTAAATGGCTCATGCATCTTCAAAAATAAAGTTTCTCCTCAAAATTCTAACATTTACCTGTGTTTTTTACTTCATTCAAGTATATTATAATAAAAAAATTACAGAATATTCTGAAACAATAGTCAGCTTTAACCAGTATATTGGTTTGAGTGTGGGGAAATTTGAATATGGAAATAAATGAAAAGGANTTTCTCCTCAAAATTCTAACATTTACCTGTGTTTTTTACTTCATTCAAGTATATTATAATAAAAAAATTACAGAATATTCTGAAACAATAGTCAGCTTTAACCAGTATATTGGTTTGAGTGTGGGGAAATTTGAATATGGAAATAAATGAAAAGGAATCATACAACTGTGCTGAAAGAGTTTTTGACAGATTATGAGTAATAGAAAGTATTAATGAGAACTTTATTATTCTAATGATACAATCACTTGCATTTACTGGACAAAAAGATGATCTTTTGGATGGTCTCCTTGAAGGCTTCCTTCACTTGCTGGTTCCTCAATGAATATATAAATGGATTCATCATAGGAGGAATAGAAGTATTCATAATAGCAACTCCTTTGTTCAAGGATGCCTTTTCTTTTGCTGATGGGTTGGCATACATGAATATACAGCTTCCATAAGATATAGAAATGACAATGATGTGAGAAGAGCATGTAGAAAATGCCTTTTTTCTCTGACTGGCAGAAGGCAGTCTCAGAATTGTCTTGATGATAAACATGTAGGATAGAATTATTAATGCCAAAGTAAAAAGGAGAATCACTATTGCAGAGTAAAAACCAATCACTTCAAGGAGCCATGTGTCTGAGCAGGATAGTTGCAAGAGGGGGAAATAGTCACAANTAAAGTAATTAGCCCCCAATTAAAATAAATAAATTTATATTAAAAATAAATAAATAAATAAAAACATGGCATGACTATGAACAGAAAGAAAGTGCTCCATAGTTGTTTTGGAAATTTTAAGTAACTCAGAAATGGTGCAAAGAGTAAATGTACAGATTTAAATCATGTGATTAATGAACTTGATGCTCGCTGACTCAAATAGAACAATGCATTCAACTACCATTACATATAATTCTCAGGTGTATAAGAAATGTTTACAAAACTCTGATCATATACTAGGCTATAAATTGAGATTCAGATAATTTAGAAGAATGTTAAAGTGCCTGCCTTTGATGCAGGAGACCTGGGTTCGATCCCTGGTTCGGGAAGATCCCCTGGAGAAGGAAATGGCAATCCACTCCAATATTCTTGCTTGGAGAATCCCGTGGACAGAGAAGCCTAGCAGGTTACAGTCCACGGGGTCTCAAAGAGTCAGACACGACTGAGCGACTTCACCTCACCTCACCTCAACTTAATTAATACATGTAAGAGGATTCTTTGGAAAATTTTCTGTCCAGAAGACCCACCTGTAGCAGACTGAGGCCAGTGCAACTCAGTGACTCTCCCCAAAAGGGAAAAAGAATAATATGGAGCATGTATCTGGCATCTGGGCTTTTCGGGGACTGGGGAAGCACTAGTGTCTGTGTAGTTTTTCCTGGGCCCTCTATGGGACGTGACGTACTATAAATGCCTAAGGGCTACTGAAGGCAAAAAAGGGCGGGGTGATGTGCTGTTGCTGCAAGGAGCTGAGTTACAGCAAACAGAAACAGAGTAAGCAAGAGACTATGGGCTCCATGCAACAACAACAACAAAAAAAGATAAAATCTTCTAGTTAGGAATCTTCATACACAAATCTGAAAAGACACAGCCTCAGAAAATATTTTAAAAACCCATCAGAATCTCTAGGTGGACTGAATGGTGATGGAGTCCCCTGTAAAGGTGGTTGTTTTGTCAAAATGTGTAGATAACAACACAGTTAAAAGGAACATTAAAAAAAAAAAAGTGACCCAATCAAACAGACAAAATAAATCTCAAAACATAGACCCTAAAAAAATGGAGGTAAGTAAATATCTGACAAAAAATTTAGAATAACTGTCATAAATGCAATCAATGAGCTCAAGAAAGTGGAAGTGTTTTAGTTTTACTTGATTTTTTGAATTTTTAAATATCAGCATTTTTAGTGATACAGAACAAGGAAATTCTATAATTAATACATAATATCTTGATAAATATTTGCCTTGAAAATATGCACTTAATTTCACAAAGTATAAAGAACTACATTTAAAGTGCAATGCACTACTACATATGATATTTTTGGAATGAATTTACTGTATTATAATATATAACAGGTAGATTCTTTAATGTTAAGAAATAATCAGTGTTTGTCTTGAAAATACATCAGATATTACACACTAATTTTGAAACTTTGCATTTAAAGTACAATGTGATATCATATGATCATGTTAGGGACTGATATTTACAGGACTAAAACAGTTTTTAACTACATGCTTTAAAGTATGTCTTAAAGAAATACAATTCTATTCTAGAATATGCTATAGGATAAATAGCTTTTACTATACTTTAAATGTCAATAAACAATGACTGGAGAAATTGAAGAAATAGACTGAAAAATTAGATATTAGCAGTCATGTGGCCTGTAAGAGGATATAAACTGCAAGCAGTTATACAGACATTTAAGAATTTAAAAATTTAACTTAATTGTTCTTTAAAGTGTTTTGAACCCCCAAAAATCATTTATTAGCAGAAAACACTGCTTTATAGACCATGTCTTTGAAGGCTTGTTTCACTTGCTGGTTTCTCAAGGTGTAGATGAAGGGGTTCAGCATGGGAGCCACAGAGGTATTGAGAATAGCTATTCCTTTTGTCAACGATGCCTTTTCTTTGGCCGAGGGATTAGCATACATGAATATACAGCTTCCATAGGAGATGAAAATGACAATCATGTGAGAGGAANACACTAATTTTGAAACTTTGCATTTAAAGTACAATGTGATACCATATGATCATGTTAGGGACTGATATTTACAGGATTAAAACAGTTTTTAACTACATGCTTTAAAGTATGTCTTAAAGAAACACAATTCTATTCTAGAATATGCTATAGGATAAATAGCTTTTACTATACTTTAAATGTCAATAAACAATGACTGGAGAAATTGAAGAAATAGACTGAAAAATTAGATATTAGCAGTCATGTGGCCTGTAAGAGGATATAAACTGCAAGCAGTTATACAGACATTTAAGAATTTAAAAATTTAACTTAATTGTTCTTTAAAGAGTTTTGAACCCCCCAAAATCATTTATTAGCAGAAAACACTGCTTTATAGACCATGTCTTTGAAGGCTTGTTTCACTTGCTGGTTTCTCAAGGTGTAGATGAAGGGGTTCAGCATGGGAGCCACAGAGGTATTGAGAATAGCTATTCCTTTTGTCAACGATGCCTTTTCTTTGGCCGAGGGATTAGCATACATGAATATACAGCTTCCATAGGAGATGAAAATGACAATCATGTGAGAGGAACAAGTGGAGAAGGCCTTTTTTCTCTGACTGGCAGATGGGCTTCTCAAAATAGTCCTAACAATGTACATATAAGACAAAATCACCAATGCCAAAGTGAATAGCAAACTAACCAAAGCAAAGTAAAAACCTATTACTTCTAGGAACCATGTATCTGAACAAGACAATTGTAAAAGGGGGAAATAGTCACACAAAAAGTGATCAATGACATTGGAAGCACAGTAATCCAGCTGAAGGAGAAGCATAAGTGGCGGGAAAATGGTCAGAAACCCACTGAGCCATGCGCAGAGCACAAGCAGGCTGCAGAGCTTCCTGCTCATGATAGTCGTGTAGTGCAGGGGCTTGCAGATGGCAACATAGCGGTCATAGGACATGGCGGTTAGAATGTAAAATTCAGTCACCCCCATGAAAATAGAGAAAAATAATTGGGCTGCACAACTGTTGTAAGAAATAGTCTTGTCCCTGGTGATAATTGCCCCCAGAAATCTAGGGATGCACACAGTAGTAAAGGAGATTTCTAAGAAAGAGAAGTTTCGGAGGAAGAAATACATTGGTGTCTGGAGATGGAAGTCCACCCAGGTTAAAGTGATGATAGTCAGGTTTCCAGTGACACTTAAAACATATGTGATAAATAAAAAGAGGAAAATCACAATCTGAAGGTCAGGATCATCAGAAAGGCCTAGAAGGACAAACTCTGTGATCACGGTGTGGTTCATTTCTCTCTCTCTTCTTTTAAATATATTTAGGTGAAAAGTCAGAGAAGGCAATGACATTCCCACTCCAATACTCTCGCCTGGAAAATCCTATGGGCGGAGGAGCCTGGTAGGCTGCAGCCCATGGTGTCGCTAGGAGTCGGACACAACTGAGCGACTTCACTTTCAATTTCACATTCATACATTGGAGAAAGAAATGGCAACCCACTCCAGTGTTCTTGCCTGGAGAAGCCCAGGGATGGAGGAGCCCGGCGGGCTGCGGTCTGTGGGGATGCACAGAGTCGGACACGACTGAAGCGCCTTAGCAGCAGCAGCAGGTGAAAAGTGTATTAAAAGGGAAGAGATGAAAGATATAATTTATTATGATCAACATCCTCATCATTAATATCGTTCTAAAACATTCTCTCTAATTCATGCTGATGTCATTTTCTTTTAACTTATTTTCATTATATATTAAAACATATATGTGATTTGTGCTTTATATAATACTTCTCATTCTAATTAGAAAATCTTCATACAATCAATCACACTACTGAGAGGTGATAAATGAAATTTATATTCTTTATTTTGTCCATTTAATGTAATCCTTTGCAATTTTATTGGAATAATCCATAAAATATTCATTTTTCTGTTTTCTGTCATGTATTTATTAGAAGACTCCACCGCTTAAAAACAGAAACGAATGATCTCATTTCCTTCAAAAGATCAAAAATGAGATTTAAAAGACTAAAGTAGCAACCCATTTTTCTTTGTGCATAACTCATTACTTTATATGATATAAGTCAAGTAAAGATTTTCTTAGCAAATAAAATAAACTTTAAAATGTTTAATGGTTAAATTATTCATTTTATTTTAATATTAATATTTATGAAGTAATTAACATAACATGAGAATGCTCTCTACTTATATATATATGTATAATAAAATAGATTAAATAGCTGAATTATGTTATTTAATAGGAAATATATTCACTTAAAGATTTGTCTATAATTCCATTGAAATCATTAATGTTTGGCATCTTCTGTGATTTGCTAAGAATATACATATAGAAACATTTCTATTTTTTATCTTTTATGAAATATAAATTTATTTATTTTAATTGGAGGATAATTACTTTACAATATTGTACTGGTTTTGCCATACATCAACATGAATCTGTAGGATATGCAGCATTTATCTACTTTTTTTTTTATTGAAGCACAAACTGAAAAGTAACCACTTGCCTCAGATCATAGCAGCTCTGTCATCCATATTGTAGCCCAGCGCCTTTTCCGTTTGAACATCCCTATTTCTCAGCTATTAAGCTTTATAAAAAAAAAACATTTTACTCCCTTGAAGTTCTGCCCCACGTTTATCTTTTGCATGAGGCAACTGATCCAAAGGGATATTCCAGAAATGTGTAAGTAAACCTCTCCTATGCATACAAACCTATTTACTTAATTCCCATCTCTGCTATATATATCATTCTGTTTATTTGTCTTGCTAAAATCATGACAGATCCCTTCTCCTTATTTCTGATATTCACATTTCTGCTGTGAGTAATAAATTACAAAATCATTGCTTCCCTTCCCAGACACTAGCACATGTCACATTAATCAAATTTCACTAAATTTTCTCTATTTTATGGTGACTCAAGGGAAATAGTTCAGGGAATAAAAACAATGTCAGAAACCTATAGAAGATGTGGAAATACACTATCCTCCTTTTCAATAAAGTTGGTCTAGAAGTATAAGGGAGCAATATTTAAAGAGAGAACTGCAAGGAATATGACAATATTGGGTATTATGAGCATAGACTCTTAAACTAGGATCTGTTATCTCTCTGGCTGCACGAACAGCTCAAATTTTTCAAGTCCAGTTGTTTCGACCTATGAAGAAAGTCATACATTGATCTCCTGGGAATGAAGCAAAGTCAAGGCCAAATCTCTGCTAAAGTATAGACCATGAGGGATTTCTGGAAGCCATACTTAGCATTCTCAGTAGCCTCCTAATTATCCTCTATAATGAATCTCTCTTGAAAATGGCTATGTTCCTCTTTGTATCCCGTAGAAGACCTCAATGTTGACTTTTATAAAATAACCACTTCCATTAATCACAATTATTTAATATTTCTTAAGTAATAGAAATAAATGGGAAATCTTATAAAAATAGGACTTTTAATCTAACATGCCCTTGATAAATAGACAGCATATACAAATAACAGATTCTCAAAGCAATAAGAATCTAACCAATTAGTTAAAGTGTTTGTTCTAAAGTCAGTAATGACTTCATTAGACAATGAAACCTGGTAGTCTACATGATACTAGCAAGGCAGAAGTCACTTAGAATTAAGTGCCTACTAAAACAAGATTGAAGAAGCTTGCATAATGAATAGGAGGCCTGTGTACTGTGCTGGCATGTTCCAAATGCATCTGAGAGCTAAAATAAAAAAATATATACAAAACTTTAATATTTCAGTCATCTCATAACCAAGGAGATGGCATTACCAATAATAAACCCTGGTCCTATAGTCTCCTTAATTATATAAATGATTTAAATCAAAATTTTTCCTCCTGCTTCATGTGAATATTAATGCGTTGACTGGGAAATGTCAGGGACAGAGAATTAGTATGCAACTTCTATAGATTCAGATGACTCAAAAGCTGAATTTGGAAGCACCACATAGACTCCCTTGCCAAGAGAAGGATCCATCTCCCTCTGCTTCATAAACTAGTCATGCATTGTTCAGGAACCCTGTCAATATCTCACATGAAGCAGCTATTTTTCTCTTGTGTGCATTTGTTACTCCTATCTTTTTTGTACAGTTCTTCTGTGTATTCTGGGATTCCCTGGTGGCTCAGACGGTAAAGTGACTTGGCCAGGAAAATCCCCTGGAGAAGGAAATGGCAACCCACTCCAGTATCCTTGCCTGGGAAATCCCATGGACAGAGGAACCTGGTGGGCTACAGTCCATGGAGTCGCAAAGAGTCAGACATGACTGAGCGACTTCACTTCTGTGTATTCTTGCCACCTCTTCTTAATATCTGCTCCTGTTAGGTCCATACCATTTCTGTCCTTTATCAAACCCATCTTTGCATGAAATGTTCCCTTGGTATCTCTAATATTCCTGAGGAGATCTCTAGTCTTTCCCATTCTGTTCTTTTCCTCTATTTCTTTGCATTGATCGCTGAAGAAGGCTTTCTTATCTCTTCTTGCTATTCTTTGGAACTCTGCATTCAGATGCTTATATCTTTTCTTTTCTCCTTTGCTTTTTGCCTCTTTTCTTTTCACAGCTATTTGTAAGGCCTCCCAGATAGCCGTTTTACTTTGTTGCATTTCTTTTCCAGGGGGATGGTCTTGATCCCTGTCTCCTGTACAATGTCACAAACCTCATTCCATAGTTCATCAGGCACTCTGTCTATCAGATCTAGGCCCTTAAATCTATTTCTCACTTCCACTGTATAATCATAAGGGATTTGATTTAGGTCATACCTGAATGGTCTAGCGGTTTTCCCTACTTTCTTCAATTTAAGTCTGAATTTGGTAATAAAGACTTCATGATCTGAGCCACAGTCAGCTCTGGGTCTTGCTTTTGTTGACTGTATTTTCTCCATCTTTGGCTGCACAGAATATAATCAATCTGATTTAGGTGTTGACCATCTGGTGATGTCCATGTGTAGAGTCTTCTCTTGT
>SJYW01008026.1:23424-67087 GCA_006410735.1 Raphicerus campestris | reverse complement strand
TAAGTTATCAGATAATCATGAAAGAGGCATCATTTTTTGATTATTTGAATTTATTACAGTGCTGCACAAAAAAATTAATAAAAAAGAAGCCAGTAAAAAACATTTTTATATATGTAGCTCTCATATGTATAACCCATTATGATCTTCAAAGTATTTTCAATTTTGTTGCAACTGATATTCCAAGTAATAACACTGAAGCTTGGATTCTGAAATTTTATTTTCTGGTGGCTTTTTTTTTTCCCCTTAAATTCAATGATAGAAATGTGAAGGTGATCAATTTATGGGAAAATTGGGTGTGTTTTTCTTTTCCATGCATTTTACAAACACAGTGGGCATGTCTTGATTTTGACTTCCTTCTGTTAACAGTAATTGGATTTTCCTCTCTCAGCTCAAGTGGTTCTGGGCATCTAAACCCCCTTCTCCCAGCCTCCACCACTACCGTCATGCTCCCACCAGCCACAGGAATCATGACCCAGCCCTAACCAACAGATTCTACGCCATCATCAACAGTAATTGGTCTGGAGACAGGCACAGGCTGGAGTTATTTAGTAAGACAGAGCCCTAGACTTTTCACTAGGACTATCATGAAAGAAGTTTCTTTTCTGCCAGCGATGACTGTTAGAGGATGTGGGTGGAGAGAAGCCATTTTGCCAGTTTATACTGGGAGGGATTGGGGGCAGGAGGAGAAGGGGATGACAGAGGATGAGATGGCTGGATGGCATCACTGAGTCAAAGGACATGAGTTTAAGTAAACTCTGAGTGTTGGTGATGGACAGGGAGGCCTGGCGTGCTGCGATTCGTGGGGTCACAGAGAGTCGGGCACGACTGAGCGACTGAACTGAGCTGAAGCAAAGCCCGCCTGGAAACACACACCCAGGAAAGCAGAGTGGAGACAAAAGCTCTTCTGCTCTTGCTGTTCCCTCACCTTCGGAACCGATCATGCACGCGCACAGAGTCCCCCGGCCTCGCGGCAACATATGCCTACAGGTGCCCCACAACCCCGATTCCACTTATGTTTACTTAAGTCAGTGTGAGTTGGGGTTTTATCCCCTTACAGTTAAAAGGATCTTTTAACTAGTATCAAACAGCAGAGGCTTCTACTACAAAGTGGCAAGAATCTTATCTCTTGTGCTATTTTTACCCATTAAAATAGAGGCAGCAAGCATTGTCCTTCCACAAAAGGGTTATATGTGCACATTTTTATGCATGAATTTAATTCATTCAACAAATATTCATTGAGTATCTCTGATATATAAGGTGCTATACTAGACACTGTGAGAAATAGAGAAATAGTCTCTTCCCTTGAGTGATTTATAATCTAATTGGGGGCAGGGAGACAAATTAAACCGTTGCGTAGTATACTGTTGTTGCTTAATCGCTACGTCGTGTCTGACTCTTTGCAACCCCATGGACTGTAGGTCACCAGGTTCTTCTACCCACGGGATTTCCCAGGCAAGAATACTGGAGTGGGTAGCCATTCCCTTTTCCAGGGATCTTCCCAAAGCAGAGATCAAACCTGCATCTCTTGCACTGGCAGGTAGATTCTTTACCACTGAGCCACCAGGGTGTCAGCCTTACAAAGTCTGTATCCCAAGCAAATATCTGCTGATACAGTCTGCCCTGTTCCCAAGTGATCTAATAGTTAGCATCTTCTCAGCAGGACAGAACAGCCTGAATCTGGAGTGGAGAAGGGGAAACTGGAAGGGACCCATAACCTTCTTGTTATTGACTCGACTGGCTTAACTGCTAGACACGTCTCTGTCTTTAGTTGGAGATGACTATGTAAAGTCTAAGTTAGAACAAAAAAAATGTTTTTAAAAAATGTTTGTGCCTTGCAGTAACTTTTCTTAAAACAGGGGGAAAAAAATCAGCCAGCAAAGGAACTCTAGTTGTTTATTCATAATGCCCAAAGGTAGGTCATGCCTAGAAAATGAAGCCCATAAAAAAAGAATATAAAGAGATTTTCCCAAGAAACCAAATCCAATCGACACATTTCTACCAAATCCCTACTATGTGTGAGACCAAGATATCATTTCAAAATAAGCCCTTTTGAGAAGCAAATACTGATGGGCAGAGCCTGGATTCCGTTTGGATTTCCCTCCTGACAGCTGATATTACCCCAAATTGATTCTTATCATATACATATACAGCCTCCGGTCCGATGTCCTGTTTCATCTCATCATCTCTGAGAACACCACTAGCGATTTAATCAACTCTTCTCCAGATAAGACAAGCCATGCTCCATGCCAGGTTAATGACATTTTTGTGGTCATCGCCTTCAAATGCATCTTTTTCCTGAAGAATGCACAGGTTTTAGACAATCGCANAGCGATTTAATCAACTCTTCTCCAGATAAGACAAGCCATGCTCCATGCCAGGTTAATGAAATTTTTGTGGTCATCGCCTTCAAATGCATCTTTTTCCTGAAGAATGCACAGGTTTTAGACAATCGCAAAAACCTCCGTTCCTTAAACAACCATGGTAAAATTCTTAAATTATTTCTGCTAAGTACTTTATCTGTGCAATCCTGTCTAGTTTCTTTGCCATTTCTATAGATGCAATCAATTATCTCAGTCAAGCACAGGACCCGGCCAACTTTCCAAAATTCCTAGCACAGTTTTAACTACCAGCTTGGGGTTTTACTCAGTATGAGCATAAAAGTTATTACATTCTAATTGCTTGTGATTGTTACTACATTGAGATTTATTTTTGTTGGTTATTTCGAGACTGTTAAAATGAGTTTAGTGACTTCATTCTGGTTTTCCTGATTGATTCTATTATTAGGACTGTGGAAGCCTCGGGCCTTTTGGCCTTGCTGAACATCTTGAACAATTTTTTAAACAGTTTGGGTTTGGCAAAACCTATTTTGCCAAGAACATTACCCTTTAATTTTTAAAAACCACGTGCATTTTAAGGAAAATGTAACCCATATGCTCCTAATTCGTCTGTACTAAACACATGAAAATGTTTTGTAAGAACTGCTGAATTTCCAAGAAGTCTTATGAGCCTTCCTTATAAGACCTTTTAAGCTCCTTTTTTTTCAAACAGGAAGTTTCTTCTGCCAAGAATAAAGTTATTTAGACACCAACTGTTTCAAGAAATTCAGGGANTTTTCACTCTCCTGTTTCACCCTCAACAGGAGGCTCTTTAGTTCACTTCTTGCCACTAGATGATATCATCTGCATATCTGAGGTTGTTGATATTTCTCCAAGAAATCTTGACTCCAGGTTGTGATTAATCCAGCCTGACATTTCAAATGATGTATTCTTCATGAAAGTTTTTTTTTTTTAAAGGATGACAATGCAACCTTGTTATACTATTTCTCAATTTTGAACCAGTCACTTATTCCATGTCCAATACTAATGATTGCTTCTTGACCACATATAGATTTTTCAGGAGATAAGTAAGATAGTCTGGTATTCTCATCTCTTTTANTACTATTTCTCAATTTTGAACCAGTCACTTATTCCATGTCCAATACTAATGATTGCTTCTTGACCACATATAGATTTTTCAGGAGATAAGTAAGATAGTCTGGTATTCTCATCTCTTTTATTAAGAATTTTCCCCAGTATGTTGTAATCCACAGAGTCAAAGGCTTTAGCATAGTCAGTAAAGCAGAAGTGCATATATTTCTGGAATTCCCTTGCTATTTCTAACATCCAACTGCTGCTGCTGCTAAGTCACTTCAGCCGTGTCCGACTCTGTGCGACCCCATAGATGGCAGCCCACCAGGCTCCCCCGTCCCTGGGATTCTCTAGGCAAGAACACTGGAGTGGGTTGCCATTTCCCTCTCCAGTGCATGAAAGTGAAAAGTGAAAGTGAAGTCTCTCAGTCATGTCCGACCCTTAGCGACCCCATGGACTGCAGCCTTCCATGCTCCTCTGTCCATGGGATTTTCCAGGCAAGAGTACTGGAGTGGGGTGCCATTGCCTTCTCCAATGTCCAACAGATATTGGCAATTTGATCTGCTTCCTCTGTCTTTTCTAAATTCAGCTTGCACATCTGAAAGTTCTCATTTCTCATACTGCAAAAGTCTAGCTTGAAGGATTTTGAGCAAAACTTTGCTAGCATGTGTAATGAGTGAAATTATACGGCAGCTTGATGTTCTTTAGCATTGCTCTTCTTTGGAACTGGAATGAAAACTGACCTTTTCCAGTCCTATGGCCACTAATGAGTTTTTCAAATTTTCTGACATATTGAGTGTAACCCTTTGACAGCACCATCATTTAAGATTTGTAATAGCTCAACTGGAGTTCCATCACTTCCATTAGTTTACTTCAAGGTAATAATTCCTAAGGCCCACTTGACTTCACACTCCTGGATGTCTGGCTCTAGGTGAGTGACTACACCTTCATGGTTATTTTAAGACATCGTTAAGGCATTTTTTATATATTTCTTCTGTGTATTCTTGCCACTTCTTCTTAATCTCTCCTGCTTTGGTTAGGTCCTTACCATTTCTGTCCTTTATCATGTCAATCCTTGCTTGAAATATT
Organism: Raphicerus campestris; assembly: GCA_006410735.1. Taxonomy (NCBI): domain Eukaryota; kingdom Metazoa; phylum Chordata; class Mammalia; order Artiodactyla; family Bovidae; genus Raphicerus; species Raphicerus campestris. Next base: position 62,591 of record SJYW01008026.1, on the reverse strand, counting down.
CCCTTGATCTCTCCAATTTTCTTGAAGAGATCTCTAGTTGTCCACATTCTTTTTTTTCCTCTACTTCTCTGCATTGTTCATTTAAGAAGGTCTTCTTTTCTTTCTTTGCTTTTCTCTGGAAGTCTGCATTTAGTTGGTTATATCTTTTCTTCCTTGCTTTGTATTTTTCTTCATTTCTCAGCTATTTGTAAAGCCTCTTCATACAACCACTCTCCTTCTGCATTTTTTTCCTTTGAGATGGTTTTGGTCACTGACTTCTATACTATGTTAGGAACCTCTGTCCAAGTTGTTCAGGCACTCTGTCTATCAGATCTAGTTCCTTGAATCTAAGGGATTAGAATAAAAAGATGTTAGGCATCACTACAAATTATATCAATAATGAGCTATATTTATGCATATATTATGACTCGTCTATAAAACATTAACAACACCAATTGCTAGAGATAATGCAGGTAACAGGAAGTCTGATATTTTCATTCACTGCAAATGGTAACACAAAATGATAGTCACTTTAGGAGACAATTCTCAGCTTCTTAAAAAACTACCTATGCCTGACTCATGTATGGTAGAAACCAATACAATATTGTAAAGCAATTATTTCCAATTAAAAATAAAAAAAAATTTAGAGATATGAGGAGTTTCTAAATTACCCGGTGGCCCAGTGGTTAAGATTCTAGGCGTTCAGTGCCATGGCCCAGGTTCAGTCCCCAGAGGGGAACTGATATCCCAAAAGCCAAGTGTCAAAAAGAATAGAACAATCTGAGTATGGTCTTCCACATAATCCTGCAATTGCAGTTCTAGATTCTTACCCAATTGTTTTGAAAACTCAAACCTACACAAAAACTGAATTCAAATAGTTCCTAGAAGCTTTATTTATAATCACCAAAAACTAGAAGTATTCAAGATGCTCCTACATAAAGAAATGGATTTAAAAAAAAAAAGTGGTTCATCTATATATTCAATGAAAGAAAGCAATGGCTATCAAACTAGAAAAGACAGGGATGAACCATAAATCAGCATTTCTAATTGAATGAAACCAGTTTGAAGAGGTAACATAATGTATGATTTCAGTTATATGATATTCTAGAAAAAACAAAACAATACATAATGTAAAAAGGTCAATGGCTGTCAGGGATTGTTGAGAAATAGAGAGGATTACATAGGTGACATGAATGGGGACTTTAAGACAAAGAAATTATTTTGTTTAATATTGTAATGATGAATTCATGGTCCTATGCATTTGTCAAAANCATAATGTAAAAAGGTCAATGGCTGTCAGGGATTGTTGAGAAATAGAGAGGATTACATAGGTGACATGAATGGGGACTTTAAGACAAAGAAATTATTTTGTTTAATATTGTAACGATGAATTCATGGTCCTAAGCATTTGTCAAAATTCATAGAAAATTACATTTCAAAGAGTAAACCTTGGGCTTCCCTGGTGGTCCAGTGGTTAACAATCCAACTGCCAATGTGGAGAACACCTATTTGATGCTGGTCTAAAAGGACCCACATGCCATGAAGCAACTAAGCCCATGCATCACAGCTACTGACTCCATGTCCTAGAGCCTGTGCTTCACAAAAGAAGCCACTGCAATGAGGAGCCTGTGCACACATAAGAGAATAATTCTCTCTCATCACAACTAAAGAAACCTCTCCTGCAGAAATGAAGACACAGTGTAATCAAAAAAGGCTTTTTTTTAGAAAGGGGGGAAGGTAAACCTTAATTTACACAAATGTTTAAAAAAATCACTTAAGAGATTTGAGGATCACAGACTGGAATGAAGAATATGACTCCCAAAACAACTGTTTCTTAAATGTCTGTAATAACCGCACTGAAGGAGTAGGGTTGAAAGTTGCAGACCTAAGTAGCTTTAAAATTATTGAAATTTGTAAGACTAAAAACAAAGAAAAGGTACATTAGTTCTACAATCTAGTTAAAGTGTTTTCCCCCTTTGACCATCATTGTATAGGTCAATAATTTTGATAATGTTATATAAGTAGACAGGTATTGAAGATTTAAGTAAATGGATAGTGGATGCCAGGATTTTTACTTTTCAGTGGCAGCTTACAGAGGCCTGAAGTTATTATAATGAATCTGGTAATGAAGATAACAGTATAGATTCATTTTTAGTTTAATATAAATCCAGAAGGTAGCATAAAGATTATACATACGTATTGATACACAGGTTCACAGTCTCATACGTTTTTCCTGGTTCTGTCCTGTTAGAGGGCCTAGAATCAATAGCACATGACAGCCATGAACACACCCAGACCCAGGATCCTGGTTTCTATGGCAACTCACTCCAGTATTCTTGCCTGGAGAATTCCATGGACAGAGGAACCTGGTGGGCTACATTTATGGAGTCACAGAGAGTCAGACAGGATTGAGTGACTACAACTTTATAATCCTAAAGAATCCAGGCATCATTGAAGAAATAATTGAGGGCTATGGCAAGGAATATATAAGATGATCCTGAAGCATCTTATAATTCCAAAAAATAAAGAAGGGCCTTTTCTTTCTTTCTTTCTTTCCTTTTTTTTTTAAAGCACTACGATAGCAATAGGTCAAGAGAAGCAGCAACCCGTTGAAAGGGCTCCCAATGGCCGAAGCTGGGGGAAAATCTAGCAACAAGATAAATTAGCAATGGTTATAATTCAAAGTATAAAATAAATATCCATGAACTCACAGTGATCTACAAAAATTGAAAAAATTAATACATGAGACCAATGCATTAATTACCCATGTACAGGAATGTTGAATAACTTTATAACAAAACATTTGAATAGCACATTGAGTCTCCTGGTAGCCCTTTCCTCTTGCTATTTCTGCTTATTCACAAGTTTATATTGAAATATACTACACCTCAACAGACATTTATATCAAGCAAAAATAACACTGACAATACAAAGTACAAAATTTCAAAGATTGCTACTTCCTAGCTGTTGATTTTTGCAGGGGTCCTCTGACATTTAATGTTTAAAAAAAAATTATTTCCCAAGGACACCTAATTAAAATTATTCAACTAAATTTAGATTGAACTAATAAACACCATTGGAGAAGGCAGTGGCAACCCACTCCAGTACTGTTGCCTGGAAAATCCCATGGATGAAGGATCCTGGTAGGCTGCAGTCCATGGGGTCACTAAGAATCAGACAGGACTGAGGGACCACACTTTCACCTTTCACTTTCACTTTTCATTTTCATGCATTGGAGAAGGAAATGGCAACCCACTCCACTGTTCTTTCCTGGAGAATCCCAGGGAAGGGGGAGCCTGGTGGGCTGCCATCTATGGGGTTGCACAGAGGTGGACACGACTAAAGCGACTTAGCAGCAGCAGCAGCAGCAGCAGCAATAAGTACCATCTCTCTCCAGAGGCATTTGAATTCTGTTTCACTGCAACAATCCCCTGTGGCTATATTGAGGGGGAAAAAATAGCAGGTCAAAACCAGTCTGTTTGTTTTGGAAACAGTAGTTAGACACTCTAGTCTTCACCCCTGGAAGGTAAACAAGTGAAAACAAAAATTATAAACCATTCTTCTTTCACAAAGGTTACTGAGAGCTAATTAAGATATTATATGGCTAGATTTTCCTTGCATCTAAAGGTTAGGCCACTGTTAGTTTTATAAAAATGTTGAGAAATGAGGTACTAAACGCCCGGTCTTGGATGGGGAAACGTGGAATAGTTCCAAGTGCATTTTTCTCACAAGTTTTACTGATATGCATGCATTGCATCTCCTTTCCAGAGCTTCTTGATTCTCACTCAGAAATTTGAGCTCTCTCCTTAGGAACGAGGAGCTTCACTTTATTAACCAGCAAGATATATAACTTTATCACCTTTATTTGCCTGCTTCATGAAAGTAACTACTGCTCTAATCACACATGTTCTTTTCCTTTCCCTTTTTCTGTCATCTCTTTAGTTCTTTGAGTCTGACCCACATTTCAGGAAAGCTTGGTCTCTGGTTGGTTCTACTATGCAACTATTTAAGCACTTAGGACAAACTTTCATTTAGCTGCTGCCGCCGCTGCTGCTAAGTCCCTTCAGTCGTGTCCGACTCTGTGCGACCCCACAGACGGCAGCCTACAGTCCCAGGCTCCGCCGTCCCTGGGATTCTCCAGGCGAGAACACTGGAGTGGGTTGCCATTTCCTTCTCCAATGCATGAAAGTGAAAAGTGAAAGTGAAGTCGCTCTACTCTCTACCATTTCCAGCACTTCTAGCTTTCTTCTTAAACAACAAGCTAGTATCAGAGACACTGTTATTCAGTTAAGTCTCGCAATACTACTCGAGGCTCAGCCTCTCACATCAACATGAATTGACTATGTGGGACTGCCACGGAGCCTCAGCCACCACGTCACCAACCCGTTCCTGAGGGACCTCTTGAACTCTGCTTGTCTTCTGGATGTAACACCTTCTATCAGCACCTAGGATTATGTCACTCTTCTGTTAGGGTCTTGTCAATTTCAGGAATAAACTTCGTACTGGATTTGTCCTTCAATATCTATATCTCACTCTACGCAGCCAGGATCATACTGCCAAATTCCACCTACACACTATGTAAGTATGTTATTGCATAGGAAAATCAGAAAAGGTAGAAACAAGCTTTGAAGTCTGTGAAACACTACAAAAATAAAGATTCCACATCAACACTCAAATGAAAGCAACAGATTACTTGGGTTTGAACAGTCACATTATTACCACATGGGATTATATAATTGTATTTTTCTTAACTTACCTCATTTATTTTTTTCATTTTCTAATAAATTTATACTTAGATCAATTAACTTTGCTTATAAGAATCTCTTCTAAAAAGTAATAGATTATTATTTAACTCATAAAAGAGAAATTTTAACTTCTGAGTTTATCTAGGAGAATATGCATATTAATTTTTATGGCTCTGATCCTTCTGGTAAGTTATTAAATATTTATGTTGGCAAGAATGACATACAGTATTATAAAGTAAAATAAAGTAAAAATTAAAATTAAAAATGAATTAAATGAATTTAAAAAACAAACATATGGAAAGTAACTCTCTAAAAAGACATGTTTTATTTTCAGAAAAATCATTAGACTATGTGGTGACTGAGGATTCAGTTCAGTTCAGTTGCTCAATTGTGTCCAACTCTTTGCAAGCCCATGAATTGCAGCATGCCAGGCCTCCCTGTCCACCACCAACTCCTGGAGTTCACCCAAACTCATGTCCATCAAGTCGGTGATACCATCCAGCCATCTCATCCTCTGTTGTCCTCTTCTCCTCTTGCCCCTAATCCCCTCCCAGCATCAGGGTCTTTTCCAATAAGTCAGCTCTTCACATCAGGTGGCTAAAGTATTGGAGTTTTAGCTTTAGCATCAGTCTTTCCAAAGAACACCCAGGACCAATCTCCTTTAGAATGGACTGGTTGGATCTCCTTGTAGCCCAAGGGATTCTCAAGAGTCTTCTCCAACACCACAGTTCAAAAGCATCAATTCTTCAGCACTCAGCTTTCTTCTCAGTCCAGCTTTCATATCCACATATGACCACTGGAAAAACCATAGACTTGACTAGAAAGACCTTTGTTGGCAAAGTAATATCTCTGCTTTTGAATATGCTATCTAGGTTGGTCATAACTTTTCTTCCAAGGAGTAAGCGTCTTTTAATTTCATGCCTGCAGTCACCATCTGCAGTGATTTTGGAGCCGAAAAAACTATAGTCTGCCACTGTTTCCATTGTTTCCCCATCTGTTTGCCATGAAGTGATGGGACCGGATGCCATGATCTTCGTTTTCTGAATGTTGAGCTTTAAGTCAACTTTGCACTCTCCACTTTCACTTTCATCAAGAGGCTTTTTAGTTCCTCTTCACTTTCTGCCATAAGGGTGGTGTCATCTGCATATCTGAGGTTATTGATATTTCTCCCAGCAATCTTGATTCCAGCCTGTGTTTCTTCCAGCCCAGCATGTCTCATGATGTACTCTGCATATAAGTTAAATAAGCAGGGTGACAATATACAGCCTTGACATACTCCTTTTCCTATTTGGAACCAGTCTGTGGTTCCATGTCCAGTTCTAACTGATGCTTCCTGATCTGCGTACAGGTTTCTCAAGAGGCAGGTCAGGTGGTCTGGTATTCCCATCTCTTTCAGAATTTTCCACAGTTTATTGTGATCCACACAGCCAAAGGCATAGTCAATAAAGCAGAAATAGATGTATTTCTGGAACTCTCTTTTTGATGATCCAGCAGATATTGGCAATTTGATCTCTAGTTCCTCTGCCTTTTCTAAAACTAGCTTGAACATCTGGAAGCTCACAGTTCATGTATTGCTGGTCTGGCTTGGAGAATTTTGAGCATTCCTTTACTAGCGTGTGAGATGAGTCCAATTGTGCGGTAGTTTGAGCATCCTTTAGAACATTTATAATGTTCTACTTAATTTTTGATACATATGATCAAACTCTGAAAAGAAACTGAAACACATTATAGGTATATTTTTTCTTATATAAATGTGATTATTAGTCATATCAAGTGACTCACTCAATATGAAAAGGCTGGTGATCTACAAGATGTAAGTTTTCTTCTCATGGCTTAGCTATGTTTTCAAAATTTAGTAATATTTGGTGTCTAATTTACTTCTCCATTATATATACACAAATATATGAGCTTCTCTGGAAGCTCAGCTGGTAAAGATCCACCTACAATGCAGGAGACCCTGGTTCAATTTCTGGGTCAGGAAGTGCCCCCGAAGAAGGGATAGGCTACCCAATCCAGTATTCTCGGGCTTCCCTGGTGATTCAGACAGTAAAGAATACTCCCACAGTGTGGGTTATCTGGGTGCAATCCCTAGATTGGGACGATCCCATGGAGATGGCCATGGCAAGCCACTCCAGTATTCTTGCCAGGATAATCTCCATGGACAGAGGTTCCTGGTGGGCTATAGTCCATGTGTGGAGATTCCTTTAAAAACTGGAAATTGAACTGCCTTATGACCCAGAATTCCCACTGCTGGGCATACACAGTGAGGAAACCAGAATTGAAAGAGACATATGTACTCCAGTGTTCATCACAGCACTATTTATAATAGCCAGGACATGGAAGTCCTGAACCTAGATGTCCATCAGCAGATGAAGGGATAAGAAAGCTGTGGTACATACACACAATGGAGTGCTAGTCAGCCATTAAGAAGAATACATTTGAATCAGTTCTAATGAGGTGGTTGAAACTGGAGCCAATCATACAGAGTGAGGTAAGCCAGAAAGAAAAACACCAATACAATATACTAACACATATATATGAAATTTAGAAAGATGGTAACGATAACCCTGTATGCTTGACAGCAAAAGAGACACAGATGTATAGAACAGTTTTTTGGACTCTGTGGGAGAGGGAGAGGGTGGGATGATTTGGGAGAATGGCATTGAAACACGTATAATATCATATATGAAATGAGTTGCCAGCCCAGGTTCAATGCATGATACTGGATGCTTGGTGCTGGTGCACTGAGATGACCCAGAGGAATGGTACGGGGAGGGAGAAGGGAGGAAGTTTCAGGACGGGGAACAAGTGTATACCGTGGCAGATACATGTTGATGTATGGCAAAAACAATACAATATTGTAAAGTAATTAATCTCCAATTTAAATAAATAAATTTATATTTTAAAAGAATTTTAAAAAAGGAATGGGACATGACTGAGTGACTAAGTGCACACGCGCGCGCACACACACACACATACACAGGCACATTTCTTAAACCAGCAGAACTGATTTTGAAAAAGCAAGGCTGGACCCACTAAATCTTGCTTCTTTTTGCATTTATAGATGGAGTAAGTTAGTAATACGAAATGAAAAATCACACCTCTGTGAAAGAATTCATTCTTCTGGGATTAACAGATGATCCAGNAGACCTTTGTTGGCAAAGTAATATCTCTGCTTTTGAATATGCTATCTAGGTTGGTCATAACTTTTCTTCCAAGGAGTAAGCGTCTTTTAATTTCATGCCTGCAGTCACCATCTGCAGTGATTTTGGAGCCGAAAAAACTATAGTCTGCCACTGTTTCCATTGTTTCCCCATCTGTTTGCCATGAAGTGATGGGACCGGATGCCATGATCTTCGTTTTCTGAATGTTGAGCTTTAAGTCAACTTTGCACTCTCCACTTTCACTTTCATCAAGAGGCTTTTTAGTTCCTCTTCACTTTCTGCCATAAGGGTGGTGTCATCTGCATATCTGAGGTTATTGATATTTCTCCCAGCAATCTTGATTCCAGCCTGTGTTTCTTCCAGCCCAGCATGTCTCATGATGTACTCTGCATATAAGTTAAATAAGCAGGGTGACAATATACAGCCTTGACATACTCCTTTTCCTATTTGGAACCAGTCTGTGGTTCCATGTCCAGTTCTAACTGATGCTTCCTGATCTGCGTACAGGTTTCTCAAGAGGCAGGTCAGGTGGTCTGGTATTCCCATCTCTTTCAGAATTTTCCACAGTTTATTGTGATCCACACAGCCAAAGGCATAGTCAATAAAGCAGAAATAGATGTATTTCTGGAACTCTCTTTTTGATGATCCAGCAGATATTGGCAATTTGATCTCTAGTTCCTCTGCCTTTTCTAAAACTAGCTTGAACATCTGGAAGCTCACAGTTCATGTATTGCTGGTCTGGCTTGGAGAATTTTGAGCATTCCTTTACTAGCGTGTGAGATGAGTCCAATTGTGCGGTAGTTTGAGCATCCTTTAGAACATTTATAATGTTCTACTTAATTTTTGATACATATGATCAAACTCTGAAAAGAAACTGAAACACATTATAGGTATATTTTTTCTTATATAAATGTGATTATTAGTCATATCAAGTGACTCACTCAATATGAAAAGGCTGGTGATCTACAAGATGTAAGTTTTCTTCTCATGGCTTAGCTATGTTTTCAAAATTTAGTAATATTTGGTGTCTAATTTACTTCTCCATTATATATACACAAATATATGAGCTTCTCTGGAAGCTCAGCTGGTAAAGATCCACCTACAATGCAGGAGACCCTGGTTCAATTTCTGGGTCAGGAAGTGCCCCCGAAGAAGGGATAGGCTACCCAATCCAGTATTCTCGGGCTTCCCTGGTGATTCAGACAGTAAAGAATACTCCCACAGTGTGGGTTATCTGGGTGCAATCCCTAGATTGGGACGATCCCATGGAGATGGCCATGGCAAGCCACTCCAGTATTCTTGCCAGGATAATCTCCATGGACAGAGGTTCCTGGTGGGCTATAGTCCATGTGTGGAGATTCCTTTAAAAACTGGAAATTGAACTGCCTTATGACCCAGAATTCCCACTGCTGGGCATACACAGTGAGGAAACCAGAATTGAAAGAGACATATGTACTCCAGTGTTCATCACAGCACTATTTATAATAGCCAGGACATGGAAGTCCTGAACCTAGATGTCCATCAGCAGATGAAGGGATAAGAAAGCTGTGGTACATACACACAATGGAGTGCTAGTCAGCCATTAAGAAGAATACATTTGAATCAGTTCTAATGAGGTGGTTGAAACTGGAGCCAATCATACAGAGTGAGGTAAGCCAGAAAGAAAAACACCAATACAATATACTAACACATATATATGAAATTTAGAAAGATGGTAACGATAACCCTGTATGCTTGACAGCAAAAGAGACACAGATGTATAGAACAGTTTTTTGGACTCTGTGGGAGAGGGAGAGGGTGGGATGATTTGGGAGAATGGCATTGAAACACGTATAATATCATATATGAAATGAGTTGCCAGCCCAGGTTCAATGCATGATACTGGATGCTTGGTGCTGGTGCACTGAGATGACCCAGAGGAATGGTACGGGGAGGGAGAAGGGAGGAAGTTTCAGGACGGGGAACAAGTGTATACCGTGGCAGATACATGTTGATGTATGGCAAAAACAATACAATATTGTAAAGTAATTAATCTCCAATTTAAATAAATAAATTTATATTTTAAAAGAATTTTAAAAAAGGAATGGGACATGACTGAGTGACTAAGTGCACACGCGCGCGCACACACACACACATACACAGGCACATTTCTTAAACCAGCAGAACTGATTTTGAAAAAGCAAGGCTGGACCCACTAAATCTTGCTTCTTTTTGCATTTATAGATGGAGTAAGTTAGTAATACGAAATGAAAAATCACACCTCTGTGAAAGAATTCATTCTTCTGGGATTAACAGATGATCCAGATCTAAATGTTTTTATTTTTCTATTTCTATTTTGCACATACATACTGAATATAAGTGGAAACTTTACAATTATCACTTTTACTCAGGTAGACTCACACATCAGAATACCCATGTATTTCTTGCTTAGGAATTTCTCCTTCCTAGAAATCTCATTCACAACAGTTTGTATTCCTAGATTTCTGGTCAGCATTGTAATGGTAGATATGACCAATTCCTATAATTCTTGCATGACTCAAGTGTTTTTCTTCATACTATTTTTTCTATAGAATTTTTCTTTTTGACTGTCATGTCCTATGATCGTTATGTGGCTATCTGTAAGCCACTGCATTACACAACAATAATGAATAGCAGAATCTGCAACCAGCTTGTCATTAGTTCTTGGCTGGCTGGGTTTCTCATTATCTTCCTACCAGTGATCATGGGACTTCAGTTAGATTTCTGTGATTCCAACATCACCTGTGACTCTCCCCTCATTCTACTGATCTCCTGCACAGACACAGCCTTCCTAGAGCTCATGGCATTTTTCCTGGCAGTATTCACACTCATGGTAACCTTAACATTAGTGATGCTTTCCTATGTATTCATCCTTAAAACAATTCTGAGGATCCCCTCTACTGAGCAAAGGAAAAGGGCATTTTCCACTCGTTCCTCACACATGATTGTTTTCTCCATTTCTTATGGAAGTTGCATGTTCATGTATGTCAAAACTTCAGTCAAAGAAGCAGTGGCTTCAACTAAGGGTATAGCAGTGCTTCATACCTCTGTTGCCCCAAAGCTAAATTCTTTCATTTCCTCCTTAAGGAGCCAGCAGAAAAAATAGTTCTTTAAGATCTTGGTCAAAAAATGCTTCTCAAATAAAATTTTAATTGTAAAGAAATGCATGACCTGAACTTTAAGTGAAACCTTATACACAATTACTGATATTCTTATATTTCTCCATCTACTACTATATTCAACTTTTGTTTCCTTCAGGTTTTATTCTCCAGCTATTTCATTTGATCTCACTTGATTCAGCTATCTTATTAATATTTGCATACCCTGAATTTTTTCTTTCAGGCATCATGAATGATCTGATGTTACATAGACTGGAATGACATCATGAGTGATCTGATGTCACAAAAACTGGAATGACAGTGAATAAAAATTCCAAAATTTAGGTTGAACAATTACTGTAGAGCTTTCCCTTTGAGCATCAATCAAGAGCTATCATTAAGTAATTCTAAAAAATGATTTCTTCCAATATAGCAGCAGCAGCTGCTGCTGCTGCTGCAAAGTCACTTTAGTCTTGTCCAACTCTGTGTGACCCCATATATGGCAGCCCGCCAGGCTCCCCCTTGCCTGGGATTCTCCAGGCAAGAACACTGGAGTGGGTTGCCATTTCCTTCTCCAAAGCATGAAAGTGAAAATAAAAGTGAAGTTGCTCAGTCGTGTCCGACTCTTAGCAGCATAGAGTATTAAAACAACACTTCTGTGATGTAAAGTCTCCTACTTCTAGTGTTTTTCTATTGATCCTTGTATTTCCTATGTTTTCTACATTATGTATGCTGATCTATTCTATTTGAGGCATAGAATTATAACTTCATTGTGAAGTCCACACTTTAATATTTAATATGCTTTTTGGACTAAATTTCAAAGTTACTACAAATATGGAATTGATATTTCTGTAAGACCTCAGTACCTCAATATGAATCATCTTTAACTGACAACACAGGTGATTGAGCCATAGCCCATTATTTTCTTTTAATTTGTTAATGGTTAGTTTAGAGCTCATCAAATACTCCAGTGGAAATATCCTGGCATGCCTTTTTCTGCCTAAGATCTAAGAGCATCTCTTTGACTTTTTAGACAATTAAAACATATGTTTTCTTCACCCAAATCTCAAAGTAAATAAATAAAATAAAGCAATAAAGGGAAGGGAAAAAATCTGATATACTAATGATATCTTGAAATGTTTTTCAGTGTTTTTATAATTACATTCATATATATATATGTATATATGTGTATGTATGTATAAGTTATTTCAGAATTTTGTGAACTTTGGAGTTTATGGATTTAAACACATTTGCAGTATTGAAACCTTTGACATAAATCTTCTCCAAAGTTCTTATTATATCACTACACTAATAAGAATAAAATTTCCTTTAGTATTCATCTACTCATTTATTTTCTATCTTCTTGTACAAGTAATGTATAAGAAATGTAATAATTTCCATCGAGCACTTTTCCTTAATACTCATTAGAACTCTCAATGCTTGAGTTTATTTTCTCACTGTTAAAAAATGAGTTCTTCTAAGAAGTGTATATAGAAACAGGGTTGCAAATTTTAAAAATATGCAAAAAATGAACAATTTCTGAGAGTATGAATGTTTAAAACATCCATATGATCTTTACATTTTCTTGTCGCAACAAAAACATTTACTACATCTGCTTGTAAAAAGCATTTTGCTCAATTTGACAATAGCTTCAGGTAGAATTGGGATATATACTAGGCTTTTAGGCATCATTTTGTTGTTGTTCATTCGCTAAGATGTGTCCAACTCTTTGTGACCACATGGACTACAATATGCCAGGCCTCCCTGTCCATCATAGGTGTGAATTTTCCAGTTATTCCAGAATTACATTTTTGGTTGTCTCTTTGCTTTATGAGACTTTTAATTTTTTTAGTTGTTGCTCGAGAAATTCTAGGTAGATGTAAATACTTGCTTTGCATTTGTGGATGTAGATATGACTCAAGGAATCTAGCGCTCAATAAAGCCCAGACCCTTCAATGCATGTGTTCAGAGAAACAGTGTGCTGATGTTTAACAAGCAGTTAGCAGAAAAAAATACACAGTTATAGTATAAATCTTACTAATCTAATTTAAAAATAATAAAACATGAGACAAACTTCATTGTAAGTTCTATATACCTAGTTCTATATATCTATTGGGCTTCCCTTGTGGCTCAGCTAGTAAAGAATCCACCTGCACTGCGGGAGACCTGGGTTCGATCTCTGGGTTGGGAAGATTCCCTGGAGAAGGGAAAGAATACCCATTCCAGTATTCTGGCCTAGAGAATTCCTTGGACTGTATAGTCCATGGGGTCGCAAAGAGTCAGACACGACTGAGCAACTTTCATTCATTTCATTGATTTTCACAGAATGATTTCACTGACTTTTACCAAACTACATAATCAACCATTGGTTGCCAATTCAACACAATTTAACAAATGGATTTGAATCTGACACCAGCTCTGAAATATGCAATTACAATCAGAAGTTTCAGTTCACTCAATAATTGATAGAAAAAAAATTTTTTTTTCAATTGGAAATATATGGAAGACTTGAACAACCTTATCAATCAAATTGACCAAATTGACATTTTTAAGACATTCCACTCACATCAAAGAATACTTATTCTTTCCAAAGTAACACAAAACATTATCATACGATCTTATTCTGGGTGACAGCCAAGTCTCAAGAAATTTGTAAGATTCAAGTCAAACACTGTATGTTTACTGAAGACTATGTAATTAACTTAGAAGTCAATATGGAAAGATATCTGGAAAATCCACTATTTGTAAATTAAATAATATATTACTATGCAATCCACAGGTCAAAGAAAATCAAATAAAATTATGAAAGTGTAGTTTAAACACAATAACATGAAATTATAGTGTACCAAAACTTTGACAAATCACTGGAGACTGAGTACTTTCTAGGCTGAGAGTGAGAATTATCTAAGGATTGTCAATGAAAGGGAGTCCCCTCTCATCTGTAGGTTTTACCACCGCTAATCCCACCAGGTGTTCAAGCTGAGAAGCTAAGAAAGATCTCCTGATTCAGGCAAGAAACAGGAAGAGGAACCATTCTGAAATAATCCCCACCTATTCTTCATAAAATGACCTATATTCCAAGGGAAAAAACTTAACCAAAAACATTTATGAAGCCCCTTCTAGGCTCACTGAAACACTGAGATCTAATCATAAGATCATAGAATGATACCCTCTGCTACAACTTACAACCACAACAACAAAAATCAATGTATTTCCCCCAGAATAATTTCAGAGAGAAATCTTTATGATGCAAAGGCCTGCTGCTGCTGCTGCTAAGCTGCTTCAGTTGTGTCCAACTCTGTGCGATCCCATAGACAGCAGCCCACCAGACTCCCCCGTCCCTGGGATTCTCCAGGCAAGAACAATGGAGTGGGTTGCCATTTCCTTCTCCAATGCATGAAAGTGAAAAGTGAAAGTGAAGTCGCTCAGTCATGCCCGACTCTTAGCGACCCCAGGGACTGCAGCCTTCCAGGCTCCTCTGTCCATGGGATTTTCCAGGCAAGAGTACCGGAGTGGGTTGTCATTGCTTTCTCCTATGCAAAGGCCTGAAAGTAAAAGTGAATTAGCCCAGTCATGTCCGACTCTTTGTGACCCCATGGACTACAGCCTACCAGGCTCCTGCCTAAACGATAGCAATTAACCACACTTAACAAAGTTAACATGAGTGATAAGAAATCCACATACCATATTCTCCCTGAAGTGCTGAAAAGGACATAATGCCTCTGTGGTATCCTCCACAGAAACTTGTTGCTATTTTTCATCTGCTCAGTTGTATACAACTCTTGGTAACCTAATGGACTGCAGGATGCCAGACTTTACTGTCCTTCACCATCTCCTGGAGCTTGCTCAAACTCATGTCCATTGAGTCAGCGATGCCATCTAATCATCTCATCCTCTGTTGCCCACTTCTCCTCCTGCCCTCAGTTTTCCCGTGTCAGGGTCTTTTCCAGTGAGTCAACTGTTCACATCAGGTGGCCAAAGTATTGGAGCTTCAGCTTCAGCATCTTCAGCATCTTCCAATGAATATTCAGGATCGATTTCCTTTAGGATTGACTGGTTTGATCTCCTTGCAGTCCAAGGGACTCTCAAGAGTCTTCTTCAACACCACAGTTCAAAAGCATCAATCCTGCAGTGCTCAGCATTCTTTATGACGAAATGTGGTCCACAGAAACTATACAGCCTCAAAACAGTTGTGAGAAAACACAAGAAAAATGGGGAGGAATTCTAAAATAATACCTATTCAGTACTCTTCAAATATAGTAAGACCATGAAAAACAAGAAAAGATGGGATTTTTTTTTTTCACAAATTGGAGAAAGCAGAGGAATGTGATCTCTAATTCAATGAAGGATTTAAGATTTGATCCTCAGCAGGTAAAGTATATTGATAGAAAAATTGATGAAATCCAAATAAACTATTTAATTTAATAATTATTATTGTAACAAAATTACTGGGCTTTCCACTTGGCTCTTGGTAAAGAATCTGCTTGCTTATGCAGGAAAGGTAAGAGACATGGGTTTGATCCCTGGGTTGGAAAGATCCTCTGAAGAAGAGCATGGCAATCCACTCCACTATTCTTGGCTATAGAATCCCGTGGACAGAGGAGCCTGGTGGGCTACCGTTCATGAGGTCACAAAAAGAACAGAACTGAAATGACTTAACATGCATGCACAAAAAAATTATATAGTTTTAATAATGTTCTGTGCTTATACATAAGAAGTTGCACTTAGAGGAAGTGGAACAAAATATTAATATAAAAGGTTGCTCTGGTACTGTTCGTCAGTCTTTTAAATCTGAACTTATTGCAAAATAAAATCAATGCCTAATCCCATTTTCCAAAATACAAGAAGCCATGATTAGCCTCACAAAACTGCATATGCTGTTACTTCCTCTTATTCAAAGAAATGTCGGAAAGGATGTCGATTCCTCATTCATTCACTGATCAGTGGACACATAAGCTGTTGCTATGCTTGCTACATATAATTAATGTTGCAATAAACATGGAGTAGAGACATATTTTCAAGTTACAGTTTTTACTTCCTTCAGAGAAATATCCAGAAATGGAATTGTTGGATCATATGTTCTATTTTTAATTTTTGAAACCCTCCATACAGTTTTCCATAATGATTGAACCAGTTTACATTCTCATCAGCAGGGCCAAGAGTTCTCATTTCTGTACATCTTCTCCAATTTCTTGTCTGGTTGATAATAACCAAACAAATATGAGGCAATATCTCACTACGGTTTTTATTTGCATTCCATTGATTATTCATAATGAGCTCCTTCTCATTTGCTTGTTGGCTATCTGTAGGTCTTTTATGCAAAAATATCTATTTAGATTCTCTGTCCACGTTTTGATAAAAGATGATTTACTCAAAACTTTAAAAAAAAAAAAAACTTTTAGAATTCAACAATAAAAAAATGAACAACTCAATTAAAAAGTGAGTTAAAGATCTCACAGACACCTCCTCAAAGGTCAGCTACAGAAGGGAAATATTATTGTTCAGTCACTAAGTTGTGTCTAAATCTTTGCAACTCTGTGAACTGTAGCAAACAAGTCTTCCCTATCCTTCACTATCTCTTGGGGTTTGCTCAAACTCATTTCCAGTGAGTCAGTGAGGCCATCCAATCATCTCATCCTCTGTTGTCCCCTTCTTCTCCTGCCTTCAATCTTTCCTAGCATCAGGGTCTTTTCCAACAAGTCAGCTTTTCACACCAGGTGGCCAATATTGGAGCTTCTTCTTCAGTATCAGTCTTTACAATTAATATTCAGGATTGATTTAAGATTGACTGGTTTGATCTCCTTGCAGTCCAGGGGACTCTCAAGTGTCTTCTTCAGCACCATACTTCAAAAGCATCAATACTTTGACACTTGGCCTTCTTTATGGTCCAATTCTCACATCCATATATGACTACTGGAAATACCACAGCTTTGACAATACAGACCTTTGTCGACAAAGTTATCTCTTTACTTTTTAGTATGCGGTCTAGGTATTGTCATGACTTTTCTTCCAAGGAGTAAGCATCTTTTAATTTCATGGCAGCAGTAATGTTTGCAGTGATTTTAGAGCCCAAGATAATAAAATCTGATGGTACTTCCAGTTTTCCCCTTCTATATTTGCCATGAACTTATGGGACCAGATGCCATGATCTTAGTTTCTTAAATGCTGAGTTTTAAGCTAGCTTTTTCACTCTCCTCTTTCACTCTCAACAAGAGGCTGTTTAGTTCACTTCCTGCCATTGTAGTGGTATCATCTGCATATCTGAGGTTGTTAACATTTCTCTCAGCAATCTTGATTCCAGGTTGTGATTCATTCAGTCCAACATTTCCCATGATGTTCTCTGCATAGAGGTTAAACACAGTGACAATATACAGCCCATGTTGTACTATTTTCTCAGTTGTGAACCAGTCACTTGTTCCAGATCTGATTTTAACTGTTGTTTCTTGACCTGCATACAGGTTTCTCAGGAGACAAGTAAGATAGTCTGTTATTCCCATCTCTTTAAGAATTTTCCACAGTTTTTTGTAATCCATACATTCAAAGGTTTTATTATAGTCAATGAAGCAGTAGTACATGAATTTCTGGCATTCTCTTACTTTTCCAATGATACAACGAATGTTGGCAATTTGATTACTTGTTCCTCTGCCTTTTCTAAACTCAGCTTCCAAGTGTGAAAGTTCTCAGCTCAAGTACTGCTGAAGGCTAGCTTGAAGGATTTTGAGCATAACTTTGCTAGCATGTGAAATGATTGAAATAGTATGGCAACTTTAACATCTTTGGCATTGCTCTTCTTTGGGACTGGAGTGAAAAATGATCTTTTTCAGTTCTGTGGTCACTGCTGAATTTTCTAATTTTCTGCCATATTGAGTTCAGCCCATTAATATCATTACGCTTTAGGATTTGTAATAGCTCAACTGGAATTCCATTACTTCCATTAGTTTTGTTCATAGTAATACTTCCAAAGACTCACTTGACTTCACATTCCAGGATGTCTGGCTCTAGGTGAGTGGCCACATTATCACATTTATCCCAGTCATTAAAACACTTTTTGTGTATTTTGTATGTTTATTCTTGCCACCTCTTCTTAATTTCTTCTGCTTTTCTTAGGTCATGCCATTTCTGTCCTTTATAGTGTCTATCCTTGCATGAAATATTTCCTTGACCTCTTCAATTTTCTTGAAGATACTTCTAGTCTTTCCCATTCTTTTGTTTTTCTCTACCTTTCTGTATTGTTTATTTAAGTAGGCCTTCTCTCTCTCTCCCTCTCTCTCTCTCTTTGCTATTCTCTGGAACACTGCTTTCAGTTGGGTATATCTTTCCCTTTTTCCCATGCTTTTCACTCCTTTTCTTTTCTCAGTGGTTTGTAAAACCTCCTTAGACAACCACTTCTCTTTCTTGCACTTCTTTTTCTCTGAGATGGTTTTGGTCACCACCTCCTATTCAGTGTTAGGAACTTCTGTCCATAATTCTTCAGGTACTGTGTCTACCAGATCTAATTCCTTGAATCAGAGGGATTAGAATGAAAAGATGTTAGGGATCACTGTCCTTAGACAACTGCAAATTATATCAATAATGAGCTACCACTATGCACATATTATGACTAAACTGTAAAACATTAACAACACTAATTGCTAAAGATAATGCAGAGTAACAAGAAGTCTGATATTCTTATTCATTGCTAATGGTAACAAAATAATGCAGTCACTTTGGAAGGAATTTTTCAGTTTCTTAAAGAGCTATGCTTATGACTTATTCCTGTAGGTAGTAACCGACACAATATTGAAAAGCAATTATCTTCCAATTAAAATTAAATAAATTTTAAAATACTATGGGGATTTCCAGAGTTCCCTGGTGACCCAATGATTACGATTCTAGGCTTCATTACCATGGCCTGCATTCAGTCCCTGGTGGGGAACTAAGGTCCCACAAGCCAAATGAAAAAAGAAAAAAAAATTCTGAATATAAATTTCCACATGATCCAGCAACTGCCCTTGCAGATACTTACCCTACTGCTTAGAAAACTCATGTCCACACAAAAACTGCTTGCAAATGTTTGCTAGAAACTTTGTTTATAATTACAAAACACTAGAAGTATTCAAGATGCTCCTAAAAAGGTAAATGAATACATACAGTGACAGAAATAAATGAGCTATCATACTGTGAAGATATGGATGATCTATAAATCAATATTTTTAATTGAATGAAACCTGTTTGAAAAGGCAACATACTATATAATCTCAATTATATGATATCCTAGAAAAAGGAAAACAATATATAATGTAAAAAGATCAATGCCCTCCAAGGATTATTGAGAAAAAGAGATTACATAGGTGACATGAATGGGGACTTTAAGGTAAAGAAATTATTTTTTATAATATTGTAATGATGAATTCATGGTCCTATGCATTTGTCAAAATTCATAGAAAATTACATTCCAAAGAGTAAACTTTGGGCTTTCCTTGTGGCCCAGTAGTTAACAATCCAACTGCCAATGTAGAGAACACCTATTTGACCCCTGGTAAAAAATATCACACATGCCATGAAGCAACTAAGTCCATGCATCACAACTACTGAGCCTACACCCTAGAGCCTGTGCTCCACAAAAGAAGCCACTGCAATTCGATGTCTGTGCACAGCTAAGAGAGTAGCTCTCACTCTCACAACTAGAGAAACCCCTCCTGCAGAAATGAAGACACAGCATAGTCAAAAATTATTTTTTTAAAAAAGAGAGGTAAATGTCAATTTACACAGATGTTCAAAAATATCAGTTAAGAGGTTGGGGGATCATAGAATGGAATGCAGTATATGACTTCCAAAATAACTGTATTTTAAATGTCTGCAATAACCTCACTGAAGGGAGTAGGGTTCAAAGTTGCTGAATTAAGTAACTTCAAAAATGATTGAAATTTGTAAGACTAAAAACAAAGAAAAGGTACATAAGTTCTGCACTCTAGCTTATAAAGTACTTTCCTATCATTGTATAGGTCAATAATTTTGATATGTTATATAAGTATATAGGAATTGAAAGATTAAGTAAATGGATGGTGGATGCCAGGAATCTTACTTTTGCAGTGAGAGCTTACAGAGGAGCTAGAGGAAGAAGTTATTATAATGTACCTGGTAACAGAGATACAGTATAGATTCATTTTTAGCTTAGTATAAATACAGAAGGTAAGATAGAGTAATATTATGCATATGTATTTATAACAAGTTCACAGGCTCATACATTTTCCCTGGTTCTGTCCTCTTGTGTGTGACTGTGTTAGTTGCTCAGTTGTGTCCGACTCTTTGCGACCCAGTGGACTGTAGCCCACCAGGCTTCTCTGTCCATGGAATTCTCCAGGCAAAAATATTGGAGTGGATTGCCATTTCCTTCTCCAGAGGAACTAGCCAACCCAGGGATAGGATCCTGGGCTCCTGCCTCTCAGGCAGATTCTTTGTCATTTGAGCTACAGGGGATCTAGAATCAATGGCATTCTGACAGCAATGAATACATCCAGAATTGAGATCCTGATTTCTATGGCAACTCACTCCAGTTCTAATACCATTCTCCAATAAAAATATTCAGGCATCATTGATGAAATATCTGACTAATGGGCTGGTAAGAAATATACAAGATGATCCTGAAGCATTGTATAATGCCAGAAAATAAAGAAGTGACCGTTTAAAGCATATGATAGCAGTAGGTCAAAGGACAGTAGCCAATTGAGAGGGCTTCCAATGGCCGAAGCTGGAAAAAATCTAGCAACAAAATAAACTAGCATTGGATATAATTCAAACTATTAAATGAATATTCACAAATTCATACTGATCTAAATAAATAATTGAACACATTAATATGTGAGAAGGAATACACAAATTACCCATGGAAAGGAGTCTGAATAATTTTATAAAAAGTAAAACATTTGAACAGTGCATTGAGTTTCCTGGTTGCCCTTTCCTCTTGCTATTTTCTGCTTCTTCACAAGTTTACATCATGGAAATATATCACTTCAGCTAACATTTATTTCAGGAAAAATAAAATAACATGGACGATATGAAATCCAAAGTTTCAAAGATTGCTAATTCCTTGCTGTTCTTTGCAGTTGTTCCCTGACATCTTTTCTTTTTTAAAAATATTATTCCCCATGAAACCTAATTTATATTATTCAGCTAAATTTAGGGTGAAATAATCACACCATCACTCTCCAGAGACATTTGAATTCTATTTCACTGCAACAATCCCCTGTGACTATTTAAAGGAAAAAAAGCAATCTGTTTGTTTTGGAAGCACTAATTAGTCAATATAATCTTTGTCCTGGAAGGTAAGCAAAGTAAAACAAAAATTTAAACTATCTTTCTTTCACAAAGGTTACTGAGAACCAAGTAAGATATTCTTATATTACTAGATTAGTTTGAGCTTGCTCCTTAGGAACTAGGAGCTTCACTTTATTAATCAGCAAAACACACAGCTTTATCCCTTTTATTTGCCTATTTCGCCAAAGTAACTACTGCTCTGATCTCACTTTCTTCTTTTCCTTTCCCTTTTTCTATTATCTATTTAGTTTTTTTGAGAGTCTGACCCACATTCCAGGAAAGCTTGGTCTCTAGTTGTGCTGCACAACCAGTTAAACACTCAGGACAAAGGTTCATTTCGCTGTTACCCTCTCCCATTTCCAGCTCTTCTAGCTATCCTCCTAAACAACAAGCTAGTATCAGAGACACTGTTATTCAATAAAAAAATCTTGCAACATTACCTGAGTCTCATGAACTGACTATGTGGGACTGCCACTGAACCTCTGCCACCATGTCACCAACTCTTTCCTGACGGACCTCTTGAACTCTTTGCTTCTCTTCTGGATAACACCTTCCATCAGCACCTGGGACTATGTCACTTTTCCGTTAAGGTCTTATCAACTTCAGGAATAAATTTTCTGCTGGATTTATCCTTCAATATGTTCATCTCACTCTACACAGCCAGGATAATACTGCCAAATTCCACAAATGCACTATGTAAGTATGTTATTGCATAAAAAATCAAAGGCAGAAACAAACAAGTTGGGAAGCCTATGAAATACTCCATAAGTAAAGATTCCACACCGACACTCAAAGCAACAGATTACTTGGATTGAACAGTAAAATTGCTACCACATGGGATTATATAATTGTAAGTATATTTTTCTTTTCTCACCTCATTTATTTTTCCCATTTTCTAATCAATTTATATTTATATTAATTAATTTTGCTTGTAAGAATCTATTNTTTAATTTCAACATTTCCATTCCTTCTAATTAAATGGTGTGAGATACTTACTATGATTGAAAACAGTAAAGGTGTGTGATTTATTTTTGAATTTCCCTTATTTGAGTACCAATAATTGTGTTCTCTGATCCTTATATATGTATGTTAAATAGGTGTGTAAGCATCTTGCACTGATTTTCAGTAATTTCATGGGCTAAGCTTTTTATGTTTACCTACTTCTGACTATTTAATGTTAAAAATTTTCTGATGTTATGATATGGCCAAACAAAGGTCACTGCATGTGATATAAAAGCAGTTATCCCTAATATTTAGCAATAATGATTTCATTAATAATTAATATTTAGTAATTAGTCATAATTTCTGTTGACATCACTCACTGGAAGAAATCATCCACCAAACAGCTGCAGTCTCTCACAATTCCAGTTTATTTCCTAACAAGAAGAGTATAACCTGGAAAAATATAGATAAATAGTTCTGATGAAACAGAACTGGGAGAAAGTGGTATGAACAACTTAAAATAATCTATTTTACAGTAGAGGATACTTTTTTTCAAATATTTTTAACAAAACTTATTTATATTTATTTAACTTATTTATTTTTCATTTTTATTTTATATTGGAGTATAATTGACTAACAATGTTCTGTTAGTTTCAGGTGTACATCACAGTGATTCAATTATACATATACATGAGTCTACTCTTTTTCAAATTATTTTCCCATTTAGGTTACTACAGAATAGTGAGCAGAGTTCACTGTGGTACACAGCAGGTCTTTGGTGGTTATCTCCTTTAAATATAGCAGTGTGTACATGTCCATCCCAAACACTGTCTGCAATCCGTTTTTTTCCCTTTACATATTTTGAATAGCTGACTCAATAGAAAAGGAAATAAGAGTAGGGAGGAGACAGAGTCCTTTGGTANGTCTTTGGTGGTTATCTCCTTTAAATATAGCAGTGTGTACATGTCCATCCCAAACACTGTCTGCAATCCGTTTTTTTCCCTTTACATATTTTGAATAGCTGACTCAATAGAAAAGGAAATAAGAGTAGGGAGGAGACAGGGTCCTTTGGTAGAAATAATCATAAAGCATGGTTTTCTAAGCCTTGAATTTAGGTTCCATTCATTAACTGTAGGTTAACGTGAATTTTATTTTGAATCATTTATTCCTCATGTAGGATTTGAATAGCTATCTAGAGCTTTCTACTTGTCATTTGAAATTAAAGACCAATATTAAAATCACACCTCAGAGTCTCCCTATGTTTGCCAGCTGTGGAATAAATGATACATAGAGCTGGGAACATTATAGGGAGGAAAAAAGTAACAAATACAGAGAAATACTTTTGGAAGTAGAGAAGTGAAATATAAAAGGAGCTATAAAATAATTGTGAAATCTTTGACCACCCTATTTAATTTGAATTGTGTCCTCCTTTCCTTACAGTATATCAGTTTTGTTCATATTATTTTCACTTACAAAATAATTTAATTTTCAATTATGTTGACTGTTTGAAGTATGTTCCTGCACTAGAAATAAACTCTGCAATATCAAGAGGTTTTGTGTGCTTTATTCCCTTCTGTATATGAACCATCTGAATCAATGGTTTGTGTTTATGTGTTGTCTATTTGTGGTTTCAGCTACAGATTCCATAATGATTAACCCACTCCAGTGTTCTTGCCTGGAGAATCCCAGGGATGGCAGAGCCTGGTGGGCTGCTGTCTGTGGGGTCACACAGAGTCCTACACGACTGAAGCAATTTAGCAGCAGCAGTAACAGTGCTTGATTAATAATAACACTGTTTTGGTGGATTATTTTTACCTACTGGTTCCTTAAGGTGTATATAAAGGGATTCAGCATGGGAGCAGCAGAGATATTAAGTACTGCTACCCACCCCTTTTTAAAAATTATTTATTATAATTGGAGGTTAATTACTCAAAGCCACATCTTTGGCAGATGTCTTGACATACACGAAAATACAATTCCTGTGAGAAATGGAAACCACAATCATATGAACAAATAGAGAAGGCCTTTTTCCTTTGCTGGGTAGAAGGGGTCTTCAGAATTGTTCTAAGGATATGTAAAAGAGAATCACCAAGACTAAAGTTACCACGAGTGTGAATGCTGCTAAGAACAATGCCGTAAGTTCTAGAAACTTTGTGTCTGTGTAAGCAATTAGTAGCATAGGAGAAGAGTCACAGGTGAAGTGATCAATGATGTTGGAATCACAGAAATCCAGCTGGAAGCCCATAGTCAGGGTGGGGTGGGAGAGGGAAGATAATTAGGAAATGAGCCAGCCAGGAGCTGATTATAAGCTGATTACAAGCTGGTTGCAGACTCTGTTACTCATGCTGGTTGTGTAATGTATAGGTTTGCTGATAGCCACATAGTGATTATAGGCCATCGCCACCAGAAGGAAAAACTCTGGAGGGCAGAATAAAAAACAAAACAAAACAAATTAAAACACTTGTGTCATGCAAGCTGCTCAGAAACCTAGGAATACAGACTGGTGAATGAAACTTCTAAGAAAGTGAAATTCCTGAGGAAGAAATACTTAGCTGTCTTCAAACAGACACTGAATAGTTTTAACATGATGATGTTCAAGTTACCACTTACACTCAGTGAATAGGTGAACAACATAAAGAAGAACATTACAACTTGTACCTCTTGGCCATTTTTAAGTCCCAGAAGAATGAATTCTGGGTTGATGCTTTATTTGGCATGACTAAACTCTGAATCCTGCAGGTCTGGAGGTAAAAATAACAGTGGATATCAACTCCTTATATGATTTCAAATACATTTATAATTCTCTTATTCTGTGCAAAGAACAATAAAACATGCATTAATAGGAAGTAAAAATTTTATCCATCAGAATAATGCAAATTCATATTAGAATTTGTCTAGTAGGGAAAAAAATTATTCTGTGTTTAAAAACCTTAAAGTAAGCCAGAAAGAAAAACACCAATACAGTATACTAATACATATATATGGAATTTAGAAAGATGGCAATGATAACCCTGTATGCAAGACAGTAAAAGAGACACATATGTGTAGAACAGAATTTTGGATTCTGTGGGAGAGGGAGAGGGTGGAATGATTTGGGAGAATGGCATTGAAACAATATACTATCATGTAAGAAACGAATTGCCAGTCTAGGTTTAATACAGGATACAAGAGGCTTGGGGCTGGTGCACTGGGATGACTCAGAGAGATGATATGGGGAGAGAGGTGGGAGGGGGGTTCAGGACTGGAAACTCATGTACACCCGGGGTGGATTCATGTCAATGTGTGGCAAAACCAATACAGTATTGTAAAGTAAATAAATAAATAACCTTAGAGTTTAATCTCAGCTTTTGATAATTCCCTGCTGTATATTTTTGATTACTTATTAACACAGAGAAAGTTGTTTTTCACAGCCATAAAAATGAGTAATAATGAGAAATACTTAGCGTACTTCACTGGGAAGTAGGTCATTGGGAAGATTAAACAAGTTACTAAGTGAAAGTGAAGTCACTCAGTCGTGTCCGACTCTTTGCGACCCCACGGACTGTATCCTACCAGGCTCCTCTGTCCATGGGATTTGCCAGGCAATAGTACTGGAGTGGACTGCCATTTCCTTCTCCAGGGGATCTTCCCAACCGAGGGACTGAACCCAGATCTCTCGCATTGTAGACAGACGCTTTACCGTCTGAGCCACCAAGGAAGTCAAAAACAAGTTACTAAGTGTACAGTATTTCTGAAAACATAATGTGCATAAAATTCTACATGCTATAAAAAATTATTTTTGATTTGAAATGCATTCTTTTTCTAAATAAGTTGTGATTTAGTCATAGTAAAAAGTTAAAGAGAAAATATTGTATTTATGAGCAATTCATTGAAATCAATTCTATTCTGCCTTTATGCAAAATTAACTCTATTCACTCTTCTTTAACTAAAGGTGATGCGAGCACAATGTTAGCCCCTTGTTAGCTCATAAAGTTACAACGTAAAATTTCCTGTTGGACTCCTTAAATATAGTCAATCATTAAACAATGAAAGAGATCATATTGTTTCCTATAAGACAATATACTTAGTTCAGAAAGTTATTGCATGACAACCTTTATCAAGTTCTGCTTTCAAAAATAATAATTTGATATCTGTATTGTTTATTAAACTAGTTTTGAAGGATACAATAGGGAAAGAAAGTATATTAGAAGGAAGATAGTAACAGCAATGATAACAGTAATTAATCATATAACAAAGTATAATGAGTTTTATTATTAGTGTTATTATCAATATTATTCATATTATAACCAAGATGTAAATAGCCTTTTACTCTGTGCCCAAAATGCTTTTGGTTGGTCCTTTTAAGAGACTCATTATGCAGATGAAGGAATTGACTGAAAAAATACAACCTGACTCCCTCCTCAGGCAAGTGTGATACATTTATGAGTTCAGCTCTGATAAA
Source organism: Raphicerus campestris (assembly GCA_006410735.1). NCBI lineage: Eukaryota > Metazoa > Chordata > Mammalia > Artiodactyla > Bovidae > Raphicerus > Raphicerus campestris. Next base: position 35,908 of record SJYW01008026.1, on the reverse strand, counting down.
TTTACAAAGCTATAAGCAGAGAAAATAATGCAAGAACTGACAGAGTGCCTTCATGCTGCATTTTAAAGAGAGTAATTTTTAGAGATATATGTTTTCAAAAAGATAATTAATGATGTAGATAAAGAAAAAACACACTCACCTTTGTGATAGTCTATGGAACCGAGTCATGATTTAAACCTGAATATAATTCTGATTATCTATAATAAGAGAAACATGATGTTTTAGGAAGAAAAGATTTCCTTCATTTTGACATATTTTATAAAATTAATTCACATTTGTGCACTCATGATTAAAAATTTAAATCTTTGGTTTGCATTTTCCTAGTCATCAACCAACCATTTCTCAAATACCCAATCTGTGAGGATGAAAAAAATCCAGTCAGCAAACATCCAAAAAAAATTTTTTTGCAATTTAAATGTCATAGGTTTTACGACTTTTCTGATATTGCTCAGTGATATAGGTTTCCCAAAATGCTTTTCTCCAAAAAATCTGACCCATTTAATATATTTTGAGTGTACTATTACAGATGAGGTTTTTTTTTTTTTTTTTTTTTTNTGACATGAATGGGGACTTTAAGGTAAAGAAATTATTTTTTATAATATTGTAATGATGAATTCATGGTCCTATGCATTTGTCAAAATTCATAGAAAATTACATTCCAAAGAGTAAACTTTGGGCTTTCCTTGCGGCCCAGTAGTTAACAATCCAACTGCCAATGTAGAGAACACCTATTTGACCCCTGGTAAAAAATATCACACATGCCATGAAGCAACTAAGTCCATGCATCACAACTACTGAGCCTACACCCTAGAGCCTGTGCTCCACAAAAGAAGCCACTGCAATTCGATGTCTGTGCACAGCTAAGAGAGTAGCTCTCACTCTCACAACTAGAGAAACCCCTCCTGCAGAAATGAAGACACAGCATAGTCAAAAATTATTTTTTTAAAAAAGAGAGGTAAATGTCAATTTACACAGATGTTCAAAAATATCAGTTAAGAGGTTGGGGGATCACAGAATGGAATGCAGTATATGACTTCCAAAATAACTGTATTTTAAATGTCTGCAATAACCTCACTGAAGGGAGTAGGGTTCAAAGTTGCTGAATTAAGTAACTTCAAAAATGATTGAAATTTGTAAGACTAAAAACAAAGAAAAGGTACATAAGTTCTGCACTCTAGCTTATAAAGTACTTTCCTATCATTGTATAGGTCAATAATTTTGATATGTTATATAAGTATATAGGAATTGAAAGATTAAGTAAATGGATGGTGGATGCCAGGAATCTTACTTTTGCAGTGAGAGCTTACAGAGGAGATAGAGGAAGAAGTTATTATAATGTACCTGGTAACAGAGATACAGTATAGATTCATTTTTAGCTTAGTATAAATACAGAAGGTAAGATAGAGTAATATTATGCATATGTATTTATAACAAGTTCACAGGCTCATACATTTTCCCTGGTTCTGTCCTCTTGTGTGTGACTGTGTTAGTTGCTCAGTTGTGTCCGACTCTTTGCGACCCAGTGGACTGTAGCCCACCAGGCTTCTCTGTCCATGGAATTCTCCAGGCAAAAATATTGGAGTGGATTGCCATTTCCTTCTCCAGAGGAACTAGCCAACCCAGGGATAGGATCCTGGGCTCCTGCCTCTCAGGCAGATTCTTTGTCATTTGAGCTACAGGGGATCTAGAATCAATGGCATTCTGACAGCAATGAATACATCCAGAATTGAGATCCTGATTTCTATGGCAACTCACTCCAGTTCTAATACCATTCTCCAATAAAAATATTCAGGCATCATTGATGAAATATCTGACTAATGGGCTGGTAAGAAATATACAAGATGATCCTGAAGCATTGTATAATGCCAGAAAATAAAGAAGTGACCGTTTAAAGCATATGATAGCAGTAGGTCAAAGGACAGTAGCCAATTGAGAGGGCTTCCAATGGCCGAAGCTGGAAAAAATCTAGCAACAAAATAAACTAGCATTGGATATAATTCAAACTATTAAATGAATATTCACAAATTCATACTGATCTAAATAAATAATTGAACACATTAATATGTGAGAAGGAATACACAAATTACCCATGGAAAGGAGTCTGAATAATTTTATAAAAAGTAAAACATTTGAACAGTGCATTGAGTTTCCTGGTTGCCCTTTCCTCTTGCTATTTTCTGCTTCTTCACAAGTTTACATCATGGAAATATATCACTTCAGCTAACATTTATTTCAGGAAAAATAAAATAACATGGACGATATGAAATCCAAAGTTTCAAAGATTGCTAATTCCTTGCTGTTCTTTGCAGTTGTTCCCTGACATCTTTTCTTTTTTAAAAATATTATTCCCCATGAAACCTAATTTATATTATTCAGCTAAATTTAGGGTGAAATAATCACACCATCACTCTCCAGAGACATTTGAATTCTATTTCACTGCAACAATCCCCTGTGACTATTTAAAGGAAAAAAAGCAATCTGTTTGTTTTGGAAGCACTAATTAGTCAATATAATCTTTGTCCTGGAAGGTAAGCAAAGTAAAACAAAAATTTAAACTATCTTTCTTTCACAAAGGTTACTGAGAACCAAGTAAGATATTCTTATATTACTAGATTAGTTTGAGCTTGCTCCTTAGGAACTAGGAGCTTCACTTTATTAATCAGCAAAACACACAGCTTTATCCCTTTTATTTGCCTATTTCGCCAAAGTAACTACTGCTCTGATCTCACTTTCTTCTTTTCCTTTCCCTTTTTCTATTATCTATTTAGTTTTTTTGAGAGTCTGACCCACATTCCAGGAAAGCTTGGTCTCTAGTTCTGCTGCGCAACCAGTTAAACACTCAGGACAAAGGTTCATTTCGCTGTTACCCTCTCCCATTTCCAGCTCTTCTAGCTATCCTCCTAAACAACAAGCTAGTATCAGAGACACTGTTATTCAATAAAAAAATCTTGCAATATTACCTGAGTCTCATGAACTGACTATGTGGGACTGCCACTGAACCTCTGCCACCATGTCACCAACTCTTTCCTGACGGACCTCTTGAACTCTTTGCTTCTCTTCTGGATAACACCTTCCATCAGCACCTGGGACTATGTCACTTTTCCGTTAAGGTCTTATCAACTTCAGGAATAAATTTTCTGCTGGATTTATCCTTCAATATGTTCATCTCACTCTACACAGCCAGGATAATACTGCCAAATTCCACAAATGCACTATGTAAGTATGTTATTGCATAAAAAATCAAAGGCAGAAACAAACAAGTTGGGAAGCCTATGAAATACTCCATAAGTAAAGATTCCACACCGACACTCAAAGCAACAGATTACTTGGATTGAACAGTAAAATTGCTACCACATGGGATTATATAATTGTAAGTATATTTTTCTTTTCTCACCTCATTTATTTTTCCCATTTTCTAATCAATTTATATTTATATTAATTAATTTTGCTTGTAAGAATCTATTCTCAAAAGCAATAGATTATTGTTTGACTCAGAGAAGAAAATCCTTAAGTTCTGAGCTTGTTTATTTAGGAGTATATGCATATTAATTTTGATGGCCCTGATCTTCTGATGTTATTAATTATGTAACCAGAATGACATTAAGATTTAAAAATATGGAAAATAACTCTTAAAGACAAATTTCAAAATATTTCATTTTCAGAAAAATCATTATACATGTGGTGATTGAACAAACATTAAAACATTTTATATTGTCTCTCTTACAGGGTCTACACAGAGGTATAGAATGGACTTTTGGCATCTGAGGGAGAGGGAGAGGGTGGGTTGATTTGGGAGAATGGCACTGAAACATGTATACTATCATATAAGAAATGAAGTGCCAGTCTATGTTCAATACAGGATACAGGATGATTGGGGCTGGTGTACAGGATGATCCGGGGAGATGGAGTGGGGAGGGAGAGGGGAGGGGACTTCGGCATGGGGAGATCATGTACACCTGTGGCTGATTCATATCAATGTATGGCAAAACCAATACAGTACTGTAAAATAGAATAAAGTATTAAAAATAATAATTTAAAAAACACAATTTATAGTATTACTTAACTTCTTTATGCATATGATCAAACTCTGAAAATAAAGCTAACTACATGTGATAAACATGTTTTTCTTATACAAATATGATTATTAGTCCTTTCAAGGGAATCAGTTCAATTCAGTTCAGTTGCTCAGTCATGTCCAACTCTTTGCGACCCCATGGATGCCAGGCCTCCCTGTATAATACCAACTCCCGGAGCACACCCAAACTCATGTCCATTGAGTCGGTGATGCCATCCAACCATCTCATCCTCTGTCCTCGCCTTCTCCTCCTACCCCCAGTCTTGCCCAGCATCAGGGTCTTTTCAAATGAGTCAGTTCTTCGCATCATGTGACTAAAATATTGGAATTTCAGCTTCAATATCAGACCCTCAAATGAACACCCAGGTCTGACCTCCTTCAGGATGGACTGGAATTCCCTCACCTCCACTAGCTTTGTTTGTAGTGAAGCTTCCTAAGGGCCACTTGACTTAACATTCCAGGATGTCTGGCTCTAGATGAATGATCACATCATCGTGATTAACTGGGTCATGAAGATCTTTTTTGTACAGTTCTTTTGTGTATTCTTGTCATCTCTTCTCAATATTTTTCGCTTCTGTCAAGTCCATGCCATTTCTGTCCTTTATCAAGACCACTTTTGCATGAAATGTTCCCTTGGTATCTCTAATTTTCTTGAAGAGATCAAGGGACTCACTCAATATTAAAAAGAGAATGTCTAAACATGTAAGTTTTCTTGTCCTGGCTTAGACTTGGTTTCAAAAGTGGTGGTAACACTAAGCGGCTAATTTATTGATCTATTATACATTTCTTAAACAAGCAGACATCAGAAAAAAGGAATCCTGTATTCACTAAATCGTGTTTCTTGTTTGTATTTACAGACCAGGAAGAAGTAAGCAATAAGAAATGAGAAATCACACCTCTGCGAAAGAGTTCATTCTTCTGGGATTAACAGATGATCCAGAGCTAAATGTTTTCATTCTTCTATTTCTATTTTGCACATATATACTGAGTGTGACTGAAAACATAACAGTTATTACCCTTACTCTGTTAAACTCACACCTCAAAACACCCATGTATTTTTCCTTAGGAATTTCACTTTCTTAGAAATATCATTCTCTGCAGTTTGTATTCCTAGACTTATGGTCAACATTGTAACAGGGGATATGACCATTTCATATAATTCTTGCATGGCCAAGGACATTTTCTTCATATTCCTTGGTTCAACAGAATTTTTTTCTTTTGACTGTCATGCCCTATGATCGTTATGTGGCTATTTGTAAGCCATTGCATTACACAACAATAATAAATAGCAGGCTTTCTTATCTCTCCTTGCTAACAGAAGCAGAAGATATTAAGATAAGGTGGCAAGAATATGCAGAAGAACTGTACAAAAAAGATCTTCATGACCAAGATAATCATGATGGTGTGATCACTCATCTAGAGCTAGAAATCTTGGAATGTGAAGTCAAGTGGGCCTTAGGAAGCATCACCACGAACAAAGCTAGTGGAGGTGAGGGAATTCTAGTTGAGCTATTTCAAATCCTAAAAGATGATTCTGTGAAAGTGCTGCACTCAATATCCCAGTAAATTTGGAAAACTCAACAGTGACCATGGGACTGGAAAAGGTCAGTTTTCATTCCAATCCCAAAGAAAGGCAATGCAAAAAATGTTCAAACTACTGCACAATTGCTCTCTTCTCACATGCTAATAAAGTATTGCTCAAAATTCTCCAAGCCAGACTTCAGCAATACATGAACTGTGAACTTCCAGATGTTCAAGGTGGATTTAGAGAAGGCAGAGGTACCGTAGATCAAATGGCCAACACCCGATGGATCTTCAAAAAAGCAAACAAGTTCCAGAAAAACATCTTTTTCTGCTTTTTTGACTATGTCAAAGCCTTTGGCTGTGTGGATCATAATAAACTTTGGAAAGTTCTGAAAGAGATAGGAATACCAGATCACCTGACCTGCCTTTTGAGAAATCTGTATGCAGGTCAGGAAGCAACAGTTGGAACTGTACATGGAACAACAGACTGACTCCAAATACGAAAAGGAGTGTGTCAAGGGTGTATATTGTCACCGTGCTTATTTAACTTATATGCAGAGTACATCAAGAGAAATGCTGGGCTGGATGATGCACAAGCTGGAATCAAGATTGCAGGGAGAAATCTCAATAACCTCAGATATGCAGATGACACCACCCTTATGGTAGAAAGTGAAGAAGAGGTAAAGAGCCTTTTGATGAAAGTAAAAGTGGAGAGTGAAAAAGCTGGCTTAAAGCTCAACATTCAGAAAACTAAGATCATGGCGCTCAGTCCCATCACTTCATGGCAAATAGATGGGAAATCAGTGGAAACAGTTGCAGACTTTATCTTTTGGGCTCCCAAATCACTGCAGATGGTGACTGCAGCCATGAAATTAAAAGACGCTTGCTCCTTGGAAGAAAAGCTATGACCAGCCTAGACAGCCTGTTACAAAGCAGAGACACTACTTTGTCAACAAAGGTCTGTCTAGTCAAAGCTATAGTTTTTCCAATAGTCGTGTATGATGTGAGAGTTGGACTATAAAGAAAGCTGAGCACCAAAGAATTGATGATTCTGAACTGTGGTGTTGGAGATTCTTGAGAGTCCCTTGGACTGCAAGGATATCCAAACAGTTCATCTTAAAGGAGATCAGTCCTGAGTGTTCATTGGAACTGATGTTGAAGCCGAAACGCCAATACTTTGGCCACCTGATATGAAAAGCTGACTCATTTGAAAAGACCCTGATTCTGGGGAAGATTAAAGGCTGGAGAAGCATGGGAAGACAGAGGATGAAATGGTCGGATGGCATCCCTGACTCAATGGACAGGAGTTTGAATAAAGTCCAGGAGTTGGTGATGTACAGGGAAGCGTGGCGTGCTGCAGTCCACGGGGTCGCAGAGTCAGACAACACTGAGCAACTGAACTGAAGTGAACTGAACTCCTCCAGATAGAGTCATACTATCAGGTGTTATCTTTTCTTTACCTCTGCCTGATAACAGAGCCCTATTTACCATAATCATTACATTCAGCCCTACAAATACTCCCTATCATGCAAAGTAAACGGCTGTTATTTTAGCTTGGTAGAACACAGACCAAGTGGACTGGCATCCCTATAATACCATTAATTTAAGTCTAGAAACCATTATGTTAATTAATTTTAACTAAAATTAAAGTTTAATACACCTAATCTTTGGTGACACATTTTATCTCTTCCTTTCTAAATCCAAGTATGCAAAATATTTACTTGAAGAAATCTGTAATACTTTATTAAATCTCTCATTTAAAATGTATAACCTTTTCCAAAGAGAACATCAGCTGTATTTTAAAAAGAAAGGAAAAACAAAAACAAAAAACACCTTTTCACCATTGTTTGTACTATGTAACCACATAGGTAAGGTATTTCTTTCAGGTTCCAAATAAATTTTGACCCCACATTCATTTTTCTCACAAATATTTGCAAAAGAGTCAATGAGAGTTTCTCTTCTTTTAAAACAATGATCAGAAAAATATTTGAAAAATAACCAAGAAATATTTCTTCATCAGTCTTTACTTTTGTTCCATGCAAACTCCAATATTATAGATAGAATTATATAGTCCTCCAATGCCTAATGGCCCCCAAAGGAACCTTACTAGAAATTGTAGCTAAAATTAATTGCCTTGTAGATGCCTTGGTTTTTCTTCCTCAGAGAAGTTTTCTTTATGTTTCCCTCAAAAAAAAAAAAANCACTCAAAATTCTCCAAGCCAGTCTTCAGCAATACGTGAACCGTGAACTTCCAGATGTTCAAGCTGGTTTTAGAAAAGGCAGGAGAACCAGAGATCAAATTGCCAACATCCATTGGATCATTGAAAAAGCACGTGAGTTCCAGGAAAATATCTGTTTATTGAAAGTTTATTGACTATGCCAAAGACTTTGACTGTGTGGATCACCACAAACTGGAAAATTCTGAGAGAGACGGGAATACCAGACCACCTGACTTGCCTCTTGAGAAATCTATATACAGGTCAGGAAGCAATAGTTAGAATTGGACATGAAATAACAGACAGGTTCCAAAAAGGAAAAGGAGAACGTTGAGGCTGTATATTGTCATCCTGCTTATTTAACTTATATTAACTTATTTAACTTATATTCATGAGAAATGCTGGGCTGGATGAAGCACAAGCTGTAATCAAGATTGCCAGGAGAAATATCAATAACCTCAGATATGCAGATGAAACCACCATTATGGCAGAAAGCTAAGAACTAAAGAGCGTCCTGATGAAAGTGAAAGAGGAGAGTGAAAAAGTTTGCTTAAAGCTCAATATTCAGAAAACTAAGATCATGGCATCTGGTCCTGTCAATTCATGGAAAATAGATGAGGAAACAGTGGAAACAATGGCAGGCTTTATTTTGGGGGGCTCCAAAATCACTGCAGCCATAAATTAAAAGATGCTTATTCCTTGGAAGAAAAGTTATGACCAACCTAGACAGCATATTAAAAAGCAGAGACATTACTTCGCCAACAAAGGTCTGTCTAGTCAAAGCTATGGTTTTTCTAGTAGTCGTATACAGATGTCAGAGTTGGACTATAAAGAAAATTGAGCACTGAAGATTGATGCTTTTGAACTGTGGTGTTGGAGAAGATTCTTGAGAGTCTCTTGGACTGCAAGGAGATCCAACCAGTCCATCCAAAAGGAAATCAGTCCTGAATATCCATTGAAAGGACTAATATTGAAGGTGAAACTCCAATACTTTGGCCACCTGATATGAAGAACTGACTCATTTGAGAAAACCCTGATGCTGGGAAAGATTGAAGGTGGGAGGAGAAGGGGGATGCCCAAGCATAAAGTGTTGGGATGGTATTACCAACTCAATCGATGTGAGTTTGAGTAGACTCTGGGAGTTGGTGATGGACAAGGAGGCCTGGCGTGCTGCAGTCCATGGGGCTGCAAGAGTCGGACACGACTGAGCAACTGAACTGAAGCATATGAAACAGTGATTAAAAAAATTTTTTTAATTGATGTATAGTTGATGTACAATATTATATTAGTTTCAGGTATACAACATAGTGATTCATAATTTTTACTGCTTTTGTAGCTTATTTAACTTTTTAATCTAACACATTAAAAGTGTGTTAGTTTCAGATGTACAGTAAAGTGATTCAGTTTTATATATATATATATAAACTTTTTTTAATGTATCTTTAAAAATATTTTTTTGGCTGCACTGGGTTTGTGTTGCTATGCACGGGCTTTCTCTAGGTGCGGTGTGTGGGCTTCTCATTGCAGCGGCTTCTCTTGTTGCAGAGCACAGGCTCTGGGGTGCTCTGGCTTCAGGAGTTGCATTGTGTGGCCTCAGTAGTTGTGGCACATGGGCTTAGTTGCCCAGCTGCATGTGGAATCTTCTCAGACCAGGGATCACACCCACATACTCTGCAGCTGCAGGTGGATTCTTAACCACTGGACCACTGGGAAGGTCCTACATGTATCTCTTCTCTGTGAAACAGTGATTTTGGTGTCATCTGATGTCAGTAACTAAAAGCAGACCTTGGGGGAGTCACACTGTTGCTTTGTTCTTCTCTCGCCTCTTTAGGGAAATGACCAAAGGTTTCTTCAATGCCCAGTTTGGGAGCTTGTTCCGCACAGACCAGAACCCCACGTACTTTCTGCGGCGCCTGTCGCGGTTTGCCGACATCTACATGGCGTCCCTGAGCTGCCTGCTGAACTACGATGTCAGCCACACCTTCTACCCCCGGCGGACCCCACTGCAGCACGAGCTGCCCGCCTGGTCTGACCAGCCCCCAGCTGCCCGGCTGCCGCTGCTGCAGGAGGCCCAGGCCAAGTAGCTGGCAGCCCCACCACCCCTGGGCACCAAAAGCCAGGACCGGTGATGGCCCCACGCTGGGCACACTCTGTGGGGATGTGAGCATCCCTTTTGGAAATGATACAGATAGTCTTAGTGATACCTGTTTTGTACATTACGAAGGATACTCCCCAGCTCGTGGAGAAGGGAGCTCACAGCTCACAGAGCCCGCCCTCCTATGCACGTGGGGAGGGGACAGCGGCTGGCCTCCTGTCGATACCCTGTGATCAGCCTTCTTGTTTCCCAAGGTACTGTATCCAGCATCAGACTTCCTGGGATGGGGAGTCTTCTTGATGTCCGCTCTGTATTCCAGCAGGTGATGTTTTGAAACTCTTAACTCTTCTGTGGAAAGTGCATGGAAAATGCTGAACACGCGCAGTGCCAGACCCGGTGACGTGCATCCACTGGTCAACTGCTGATGCTTTACTGGGTGCTTGGATAGTGTGCCATGGTGTCAGCGGCACAGATGGACCCCAGGTGGCAGCTGGTTCCCAGACATCTGGTACTAGGGCTCTGGCACACTGGTGCCTCCCTTGACAGCAGACTCAGCCTCCCTGGAGATCTTATGTGAGAAAGAACAGGAGAAGTTGCAAGTCCTTGGCCTTGATTGTCCTCAATATCCATTTCCTGTGTCTTGCCCCATGTGGGGGAAGGACCATGGTGCCCCAGGTGGTGGGCAGGTTCACTCTTTTCTCTCAGGAAAGGAGGACAAGGAGAGAAAAGCTTCTGGTTTAATGTCCTGCCAGGAGAACAGACTGTAGAATGAGGCTGCTACATGCGAACGAGCGAGAGGACCCAGTGTGTTTGTGGTGGGTATCCCAGGACATTATAACCCCTGACACTACCATCACACGTGTGTTGCTTGAACCTGCTCATTGGAGGATGAAAAATGAAACGAAAAAAAAGTCCTCATAATTTAATGCCCACCAGGTGTTTTGCAATCTTGTTAAACTGTGTGTTACCAGAAACCATCCTCGTGGGAGGGCAGTGAGCAGATACCTTCTCTCCTGATTCATCAGCCGAGCAGAGGGGCTTGAATCCAGCCAGAGCGAGGGAGGTGGCCCTCTCTGCTTTGCTGTCTCCCACCTTCTCCCTTTAGATTGCTTTCCTGCCATGTTTGTGTCCTGGGAATTTCTTTAGTGTCCGTGTTTAAGGTGGGAGCGGATCAAGGAGATTGAAGTTGAGAGAAACAGAGTTGGAAGTAGCCTCACTGAGTGAGTGTTCCCATTTCTGAGGACAAGGCAAGTGGCACCTATCCTTAAACCTGAAGGATGCAGGGGCGGAGGAAAGGGGCTTGAGAGACTGCTCGCTTATTTGGTGTTTTTAATGGATTTGGGTGGAGCCAGCTGTTGAGGAAATGTGAGCTTGGCCTGCCACAGGCTACCTGCCCGAGTGCAGAAATTAGGTGGCTTCTATAGCGTGTCGCACAGCGCTGTGTGTTTTAATGGGACTGCTGCTGTTTAGTCGACTCTTGGCAACCCCATGGACTGTAGCCCACCAGACTCCTCTGTCCATGGGATTTCCCAACCAGGAATACTGGAGTGGGTTGTGATTTCCTTCTCCAGGGGATCTTCCTGACCCAGGGGTTGAACGCACATCTACATTGGCAGGTGGATTCTTGACTAACTGAGCCACCAGGCGTACCTGTGATCTGTTCTTGTATTTAACTAAAATAGTGAAGGTGACTCTCTAGACCTAATAGGCCCAGTTGGCCTTCTTTTCTCCCTTTATTATAAACACAAGTGTCCATTCCTTTTTTTTAGGCTGCAGGAGGCATTTTGTTGGCTGTTTGTTAGTGCCTGGGGGTTTTAAGCATCAGAGTGTATTGGAGACTGGCATTTCAGGGGTGCAGGTGGCGTCCAGAACTGCTCAGTGTTGGGGTTCTCAGAGGATATGCTGGTGCTTTGGGCTGATAGTTTCTGCTTTGGAGAAGCTGGTGAGGAAGTAGGTATTTTAAAACTTTTTCTAATCAGTTATTCACTGGATATCTCCTACGTGCCAGTGATAGGGTGTTTTGTTTACTCAAGAAAGTTGTTACTCAGAAACAACTCAGGACAGCTTACGTGTTCTGACTGCTTACGTGTATGTCTGGGTTAGGAGACCCAAGCCTAGGGGGAGAAATACATTTTCTAGGTGTGTGAATAAGGAATTTTAATGACTTATCACCAATTAAAGTTGAGCAAACTCCAGGATATAGTGAAGAATAGGGAAGCCTGGCATGCTGCAGTCCATGGGGTCACAGAGTCAGACATGACTGAGTGACTGAACAGCTGTGGGCCATGGCACATGGTGGTATTGAGGTCTGTCTGCGGAGGACCCACCAAACATGCACGGGGGCCAGCGCACAGTCAGGGTCAGCACGGCCGTCTCTGTACGAAGGACAGAGGGCTTCTCTTTATCTGTGCTTGGTCGTTTTAATTTGTCACTGTCGTGACTCAGCTGGGATTCAGCACCCTGTACAGCATTCTGTTCCTCCTGGTTTAGCCTCTGGCGAGCTCGCTGATGAACGCATTTGGGTGCAAGGGAAGGGAGTCTATTTTCTACCACTTAAAAGATCAGTTTGAAAAG
>SJYW01008026.1:12444-22536 GCA_006410735.1 Raphicerus campestris | reverse complement strand
TGATGAAAGTGAAAGAGGAGAGTGAAAAAGTTTGCTTAAAGCTCAATATTCAGAAAACTAAGATCATGGCATCTGGTCCTGTCAATTCATGGAAAATAGATGAGGAAACAGTGGAAACAATGGCAGGCTTTATTTTGGGGGGCTCCAAAATCACTGCAGCCATAAATTAAAAGATGCTTATTCCTTGGAAGAAAAGTTATGACCAACCTAGACAGCATATTAAAAAGCAGAGACATTACTTCGCCAACAAAGGTCTGTCTAGTCAAAGCTATGGTTTTTCTAGTAGTCGTATACAGATGTCAGAGTTGGACTATAAAGAAAATTGAGCACTGAAGATTGATGCTTTTGAACTGTGGTGTTGGAGAAGATTCTTGAGAGTCTCTTGGACTGCAAGGAGATCCAACCAGTCCATCCAAAAGGAAATCAGTCCTGAATATCCATTGAAAGGACTAATATTGAAGGTGAAACTCCAATACTTTGGCCACCTGATATGAAGAACTGACTCATTTGAGAAAACCCTGATGCTGGGAAAGATTGAAGGTGGGAGGAGAAGGGGGATGCCCAAGCATAAAGTGTTGGGATGGTATTACCAACTCAATCGATGTGAGTTTGAGTAGACTCTGGGAGTTGGTGATGGACAAGGAGGCCTGGCGTGCTGCAGTCCATGGGGCTGCAAGAGTCGGACACGACTGAGCAACTGAACTGAAGCATATGAAACAGTGATTAAAAAAATTTTTTTAATTGATGTATAGTTGATGTACAATATTATATTAGTTTCAGGTATACAACATAGTGATTCATAATTTTTACTGCTTTTGTAGCTTATTTAACTTTTTAATCTAACACATTAAAAGTGTGTTAGTTTCAGATGTACAGTAAAGTGATTCAGTTTTATATATATATATATAAACTTTTTTTAATGTATCTTTAAAAATATTTTTTTGGCTGCACTGGGTTTGTGTTGCTATGCACGGGCTTTCTCTAGGTGCGGTGTGTGGGCTTCTCATTGCAGCGGCTTCTCTTGTTGCAGAGCACAGGCTCTGGGGTGCTCTGGCTTCAGGAGTTGCATTGTGTGGCCTCAGTAGTTGTGGCACATGGGCTTAGTTGCCCAGCTGCATGTGGAATCTTCTCAGACCAGGGATCACACCCACATACTCTGCAGCTGCAGGTGGATTCTTAACCACTGGACCACTGGGAAGGTCCTACATGTATCTCTTCTCTGTGAAACAGTGATTTTGGTGTCATCTGATGTCAGTAACTAAAAGCAGACCTTGGGGGAGTCACACTGTTGCTTTGTTCTTCTCTCACCTCTTTAGGGAAATGACCAAAGGTTTCTTCAATGCCCAGTTTGGGAGCTTGTTCCGCACAGACCAGAACCCCACGTACTTTCTGCGGCGCCTGTCGCGGTTTGCCGACATCTACATGGCGTCCCTGAGCTGCCTGCTGAACTACGATGTCAGCCACACCTTCTACCCCCGGCGGACCCCACTGCAGCACGAGCTGCCCGCCTGGTCTGACCAGCCCCCAGCCGCCCGGCTGCCGCTGCTGCAGGAGGCCCAGGCCAAGTAGCTGGCAGCCCCACCACCCCTGGGCACCAGAAGCCAGGACCGGTGATGGCCCCACGCTGGGCAGACTCTGTGGGGATGTGAGCATCCCTTTTGGAAATGATACAGATAGTCTTAGTGATACCTGTTTTGTACATTATGAAGGATACTCCCCAGCTCGTGGAGAAGGGAGCTCACAGCTCGCAGAGCCCACCCTCCTATGCACATGGGGAGGGGACAGCGGCTGGCCTCCTGTCGATACCCTGTGATCAGCCTTCTTGTTTCCCAAGGTACTGTATCCAGCATCAGACTTCCTGGGATGGGGAGTCTTCTTGATGTCCGCTCTGTATTCCAGCAGGTGATGTTTTGAAACTCTTAACTCTTCTGTGAAAAGTACATGGAAAATGCTGAACACGCGCAGTGCTGGACCCGGTGACGTGCATCCACTGGTCAACTGCTGATGCTTTACTGGGTGCTTGGATAGTGTGCCATGGTGTCAGCGGCACAGATGGACCCCAGGTGGCAGCTGGTTCCCAGACATCTGGTACTAGGGCTCTGGCACACTGGTGCCTCCCTTGACAGCAGTCTCAGCCTCCCTGGAGGTCTTATGTGAGACAGAACAGGAGAAGTTGCAAGTCCTTGGCCTTGATTGTCCTCAATATCCATTTCCTGTGTCTTGCCCCACGTGGGGGAAGGACCATGGTGCCCCAAGTGGTGGGCAGGTTCACTCTTTTCTCTCAGAAAAGGAGGACAAGGAGAGAAAAGCTTCTGGTTTAATGTCCTGCCAGAAGAACAGACTGTAGAATGAGGCTGCTACATGCGAACGAGCGAGAGGACCCAGTGTGTTTGTGGTGGGTATCCCAGGACATTATAACCCCTGACACTACCATCACACGTGTGTTGCTTGAACCTGCTCATTGGAGGATGAAAAATGAAACGAAAAAAAATGTCCTCATAATTTAATACCCACCAGGTGTTTTGCAATCTTGTTAAACTGTGTGTTACCAGAAACCATCCTCGTGGGAGGGCAGTGAGCAGATACCTTCTCTCCTGATTCATCAGCCGAGCAGAGGGGCTTGAATCCAGCCAGAGTGAGGGAGGTGGCCCTCTCTGCTTTGCTGTCTCCCACCTTCTCCCTTTAGATTGCTTTCCTGCCATGTTTGTGTCTATTCTGGGAATTTCTTTAATGTCCGTGTTTAAGGTGGGAGCGGATCAAGGAGATTGAAGTTGAGAGAAACAGAGTTGGAAGTAGCCTCACTGAGTGAGTGTTCCCATTTCTGAGGACAAGGCAAGTGGCACCTATCCTTAAACCTGAAGGATGCAGGGGCGGAGGAAAGGGGCTTGAGAGACTGCTCGCTTATTTGGTGTTTTTAATAGATTTGGGTAGAGCCAGCTGTTGAGGAAATGTGAGCTTGGCCTGCCACAGGCTACCTGCCCGAGTGCGGAAATTAGGTGGCTTCTATAGCGTGTCGCACAGCGCTGTGTGTTTTAATGGGACTGCTGCTGTTTAGTCGACTCTTGGCAACCCCATGGACTGTAGCCCACCAGACTCCTCTGTCCATGGGATTTCCCAACCAGGAATACTGGAGTGGGTTGTGATTTCCTTCTCCAGGGGATCTTCCTGACCAGGGGTTGAACGCACATCTCCTACATTGGCAGGTGGATTCTTGACTAACTGAGCCACCAGGCGTACCTGTGATCTGTTCTTGTATTTAACTAAAATAGTGAAGGTGACTCTCTAGACCTAATAGGCCCAGTTGGCCTTCTTTTCTCCCTTTATTATAAACACAAGTGTCCATTCCTTTTTTTTAGGCTGCAGGAGGCATTTTGTTGGCTGTTTGTTAGTGCCTGGGGGTTTTAAGCATCAGAGTGTATTGGAGACTGGCATTTCAGGGGTGCAGGTGGCGTCCAGAACTGCTCAGTGTTGGGGTTCTCAGAGGATATGCTGGTGCTTTGGGCTGATAGTTTCTGCTTTGGAGAAGCTGGTGAGGAAGTAGGTATTTTAAAACTTTTTCTAATCAGTTATTCACTGGATATCTCCTACGTGCCAGTGGGTGTTTTGTTTACTCAAGAAAGTTGTTACTCAGAAACAACTCAGGACAGCTTACGTGTTCTGACTGCTTACGTGTATGTCTGGGTTAGGAGACCCAAGCCT
This sequence comes from Raphicerus campestris, assembly GCA_006410735.1. Lineage (NCBI taxonomy): Eukaryota > Metazoa > Chordata > Mammalia > Artiodactyla > Bovidae > Raphicerus > Raphicerus campestris. The sequence continues at coordinate 18,837 of SJYW01008026.1, read as the reverse complement.
AGGAGGAGAAATACATTTTCTAGGTGTGTGAATAAGGAATTTTAATGACTTATCACCAATTAAAGTTGAGCAAACTCCAGGATATAGTGAAGAATAGGGAAGCCTGGCATGCTGCAGTCCATGGGGTCACAGAGTCAGACATGACTGAGTGACTGAACAGCTGTGGGCCATGGCACATGGTGGTATTGAGGTCTGTCTGCGGAGGACCCACCAAACATGCACGGGGGCCAGCGCACAGTCAGGGTCAGCACGGCCGTCTCTGTACGAAGGACAGAGGGCTTCTCTTTATCTGTGCTTGGTCGTTTTAATTTGTCACTGTCGTGACTCAGCTGGGATTCAGCACCCTGTACAGCATTCTGTTCCTCCTGGTTTAGCCTCTGGCGAGCTCGCTGATGAACGCATTTGGGTGCAAGGGAAGGGAGTCTATTTTCTACCACTTAAAAGATCAGTTTGAAAAGTGAGCAGAATAAAATTAGCTTGCACATTGAAAATTATTTTCCCTGTTTAGCATCAGTTAGACTGATTTTCTCGGAAGGATGTGAACAAAAATTCATAGTCCAGGGGCTGTCTGTGCCCCTAAGGCTCACCATAGCTGTAGCCGGTTGTCCGGGAAGGGACCTGCACAACTGTTTTTTCCAGAATCGTTTTTTTAAGTAGATGAAACCTGGCTTTTAATATATTTTAGGAGTTTGGCTTAGAGCTCCCACTTTCCTCCTAACAGAGCCTTAAAAATTTTTTTTTTGTTTTAAAAATTCCCTTCAGCTCCACTAATGCCAGCTAACATAAACCACCTGTTACTGATTCAGGCCCATCTATGACTAAATCCCTAGTTGCTTTGAAGGCATTGGTCCTCTTAATTAGTGCCAAGGAGAAATACAAAGTCCTCTTTCCTGCTAGCTAATTTAGCTTTGGATGAAGTAAATAGCTTCCCCTGCCCCTTTTCCTCCCTAAAGGCCTCTAAAGCAGTAGAGTGTGCTAAACATCAGAACTGGATCTGCTCTGCCAAATGCTCATCTATTGCCAAAGACCCACTTGGGGGCCCTGGTCTGGAATGTGCTCTCAGACTCAATTTGGCCAGAGGCAGGGAGGGTTCCTTGATTGCTCCATTCAACTACCCGGGAGCTGTGATGTGCTGGCTTAGTACTGATTTCCTTTTGTACTAATTTCCTTTCTTTTTTCCGTTAACATGTGGGAGCTAGGCTCCAAGCCTGGCTTAAGTGATAAGTGAAGTTGCTCAGTTGTGTCTGACTCTTTGCGACCCCATGGACTGTAGCCCACCAGGTTGCTCTCTCCATGAAATTTTCCAGGCAAGAGTACTGGAGTGGGTTGCCATTTCCCTGTCCAGGGGATCTTCCCAACCCAGGGATCGAACCTGGGTCCTCCCACATTGCAGGCAGATGCTTTACCATCTGAGCCACCAGGGAAGCCCCCAAGTTTAGCTTAGCTTACCTTTAATACCCTAGTGGATTGAGGAAGAAAAAGGGAGTGAAGTTTCCCTAATGTAAGGTTCAGCATGCTCTCCCTGTCAAGGACCAGACAGTGAAGACTTCCAGCTTTCTGGGCCGTTTGCTGCAGCCCCTCCTCTAGGACTGGGCCTGCCTATGGTCCAGGGCAGCCTGGCCTCTGAAAACAGGCTGCAGGCTGGATTTGGCCCTCGGGTGGTGGTTTGCCGACCCCTGCATTGACAGATTGTGTGGGTGGCCATGATGAGATGATGACTTTGCTAAAAGTGTGTGTGCAGGGTGGTAAGCAACCACAGAACACAGCTGTGTGCAGCCAGTGTAAATAAGTTCTGTAGGTAAGCTCACATCTTCCCCTACGAACTTCTCTCTGGACATAGTCACTTATGCGGCCAGTGGTAACATACTATGTTTCCAGCACGTGGCATGAATTGTCAGTTATGTGACTGAGTGGCCAGCTTGGCACTCATTGAATATACCTCTCATTGTGCTCATCTGTGATTGTGCTAGTAGCGTTGTGATGGGCTTGGCTACCGTGAAGGACTTTATCTCCCAACTGCTGTGGGGGTTGGTTGCTGCTGGCTCACTGTCTGCAGCTGTGGGTCCTCTCTGGGAGCTTTCCCCTGTTGCAGAGTCCTGCCTCGGATGAGGGTGTGATCAGACTCCCTTCCTGGAGCAGCTCTGAAGGCCCATCAGCTCCTTCCTGCCCTCCTCCCCTTTTCCCAAGCGTGCATCCCAAGGACAGTTCCCTGTAAACTTCCCGTGTGAGACTCCCCACCTCATGCCTGCTCTCTGGAACCGGCCCACAACACTGCTCTGTACTTTTCTACACTGCAGCCTTGAACTCTGACTTAGAACACTGTTTTCTAATTATTTAGTAGAAGGACAGATGGTGCCTGTTTAATTTCAGGCACGGTAAATGCAAATTAGGTAGACTTGCTATTTATCCTGGATGTGAATTTGCTATTTATTCTAAATATTGATTTTATGTTACATGACATTGAACTTACTGCCAAATAAAAGTTTGAATTGTATTGTCCAGTTTACTCCCAGTCATCTGCTTTTGTGTGCTTCAGTTAGTGGCAAAAGTCATATCACATTCTAATGTACCCAAAAAAGAATATCCCCGAGAAAAGGGGCAAAAGGCTGATGGTTCCTTCCTCACCACCCTGGTCTCCCCACCTTCAGGAAAGCACACTTGCCTGTTCTCAGAGCTTGAAGACCATGTAGTAAAGCCACAGAAGGAAAATGGGTGTGAATTTGGCCTTAGGTGGGCAGCAGGTGACCCACCTAGAATTTCTGTCTCTCATAGACAGTTCCCTCCTTGAGAACAAGGAGAAGACCGTGATCCACCTGTTTGTCTGCAAAGTACCAGGAGAATGGAAAATTGGAAGCAGTATTTTAAGGGAAGAAAATATAAGTACTGAATTAGTGCATGTTGTGAAGTCAGTTCACTGCTGGGTTTTGGATACTTATATTTTGAAGAGCCTTTTTAAACTGTTTGAATGTGTTTAAACTTAATATCCTTGACCTCTCATTGTGCCAGGACCTTCATCTCCTTCACTCCTCTCGCGGGTGCCTTTCTGTCCCCTTGCTGGTGGAGTTGGTGGACTCTCCACATCCCCTTGGGGAGCGAGTTCCTGGAGCGCCGGCATTGCCCCGTCACGGCACGTTGTCCAAGAGGAGGTGGTAGATCATTCCTCTGCCTGAAATGGGCATTTATTCCCTTTCCTGGAGTTGTGAGGAAGCTTCTGAGACTCCAGCGGCTTCTGAACTTTGGACTTGGCTCAGCAAAAACCCTGATGATTTGGAACAAAGCTGTTTGGGCCAAGAGGGTGATGGAGGGGTGTCTGAGATCTGCTCATCCCAGCCTTTCCTATCTCCATTTCCCAGAGGGGGCTCCCGAGCCTGGCCAGTGCTACCCCCGGGGTAGCTTGCAGAAGGGTGGTGGGTGGGCTGGAGGCACTTGGTTGTCACAGTGATGGAGAGGCCGCTTTGGGCCTTTTGAGGGTCTGGTGGACATGCAGCCTTGCACAGAGTCCTGCATGGAGAAGAACTGGCCCAATTCTGGACATCTCATATAAATGGAATCATGTGGTGTGTGGTCTTTTGTGTCTGACTTCTTTCACTGAGCATCATGTTTTCAAGGCTCATCCATGGCATTGCATGTGTCAGGACTTAGTTCTGTCTTAGGGTGGGATGCTGTTTCATTGTGTGGCAAGATGCAGTTTGGTTATTCATTCGTAAGTCAGTTGACATTTGGTTGGTTTCCGTGTTTTGGCTATTATAAATAATACTAACAGTGCCACCTCTATAAGTTGTTGTATGGACAAGTGTTCATTTCTCTTGGGTCTGTACCTAGGAGTGGAATTTCTGGATCACATGGTAATTCTGTGTTTAACTTTTTGAGGAACTGCTGGACTGTTTTCCACAGTAGGGGCACAATTTTACATTCCCACCAACAAAGTAGAAGGGATCCAGTTTCTCCACACCCTCGTGGATACTGGTTATTGTCTGTGTTTTAAGGATGGCCATCCTCATGGGTGTGAAGTGGTTCTCCTTGTGGTTATTATGTCTTCTTCACACAAACAAGCAAACCAAACAGAATTAAGAAAGAAGCACTCATAATGCAGATGTTGGCTAACGAGCAGCCCTAATGAGCCCTAATGAGCCCTAATGAGTTGATTTTACCTTCAGAGTTTGACCCCATCACTTCATGGCAAATAGATGGGGAAACAGTGGAAACAGTGTCAGACTTTATTTTGGGGGGCTCCAAAATCACGGTAGATGGTGATTGCAGCCATGAAATTAAAAGATGCTTACTCCTTGGAAGGAAAGTTATGACCAACCTAGACAGCATATTAAAAAGCAGAGACATTACTTTGCCAACTAAGGCTATGCTTTTTCCAGTAGTCATGTATGGATGTGAGAGCTGGACTGTGAAGAAAGCTGAGCGCCAAAGAATTGATGCTTTTGATTTGTGGTGTTGAGAGTCCCTTGGACTGCAAGGAGATCCAACCAGTCCATTCTAAAGGAGATCAGTCCTGGGTGTTCTTTGGAAGGAATGAAGCTAAAGCTGAAACTCCAGTACTTTGGCCACCTCATGCGAAGAGTTGACTCATTGGAGAAGACTTTGATGCTGGGAGGGATTGGGGGCAGGAGGAGAAGGGGAAAACAGAGGATAAAATGGCTGGATCGCATCACCGACTCATGGATGTGAGTCTGAGTGAACTCCAGGAGTTAGTGATGGACAGGGAGGCCTGGCTTGCTGCAATTCATGGGTCGCAAAGAGTCAGACACGACTGAGCGACTGAACTGAACTGATGGCAAATGGTCGATTTGTTTCCCTAGACACTGGATTTGTTCCACTGACTTTATTTCTGTTCTGTAACCAATAACTGAGCACATTTCAGATGCCCCTGTGCTGGGTGCCAGGATACAAAGATGTTTGAGGAAGGTCTCTGCCTTTGGAAGCTTACAGTCTAACAGGGAAATAAGACAAGGTCACTAGAGTGCTGGGCGAAAGGTAAAAGGTGCTACTGCAGGTTGGGGAAGATAGCAGAGGGTCAGGGAGGGAGCAGTCCCCTGGGTGGTGGGTGGGCTTAACATGGGCTCTCACCCACAGAAACAGAATATCCCCTGGATCAAGTGAAGAGATGAGGTACGGTTTGAGTGCTCCAGAATTTGAAATGTTAAAGGAGCTTACATTTCCCACAGTCAGTTGGGGCTGAGGATTCACAGTTGATGGCCTTTCTGAGGTGGCTCTGGGGACCCATGTGGCAGCAGTGATGTCTGGATGGGGCAGGTCCAGCCCTCATAGCGCCCCCAGGGGGTCACTGCTGTCCAGCAGCTGGTCACCAGGGTCCTGGAAAAGAGAAGTCTGTGAACCAGGCAGAAGGTGCATCCTTCCAGGTTGAGCATAATATTGGCTGGCTACTGGTCTGTGGCCTTGGAGGGTTTAGGACACACTGGGGTTGTTTAGATGCTAAGTCATGTCCAGCTCTTTTGTGACCCCATGGACTAGCCCACCAGCCTACTTTGTCCATGTGATTTCCCAAAGCAAGAGTACTGGAGTGGGTTGCCATTTCCTTCTCCAGGGGATCTTCCCGACCCAGGGATTGAACCTGTATCTCCTGTATTGGCAGGTGAATTTTTTACCACTGAAGCTCTGGGGAAAGCCCTTAGGACGTGCTGCCCCCAACACAGTAACTCGGCTTGTTAAATGTCAAACTGAAGGAATTATTTTAAATGACAGAAGCAGGAAGTTCACTCTGACTAACTCTGCCTCCTCCCCTTTTCCCCTGAAACAAGTAATAAAATTCTCTCATGAAATTTTCTTTAGAGGAAAGAAGATGCATCACTTCTGGGGAGCTGGGGGCCAAGAAACCTGTACAAACAAACCTTGTTCACTAACCCTTATCTTCCTAGTGACTTCTTCACCATTTACTGCCTCTAGGTCCAAAGCTCTCTCTCTCGTCAGTTCCTCACACATTTAGTCTAAAAGGTGCAAAGGCTTCCTGTTCCAGTCCCTTCTTTGGGTCTTCATTTTCTCACGAAGGCTCCCATGTACACAAAAACGTTCAATAAAATATATATGCCCTTCTGTGAGTCTGTCTTTACCAGTTTACTTTTCAGGCCCAGCCACGAATCATCAGAGGGTCAAGGAAAGCTTTTTTCTCCCTTTCAGCCTAAAAACACTATTTTTCCTGCAGTCTCTTGTGAACACACCCGGTGGGAGTGAGGGTGGCTTCACGCTGCTCTCCTGTGGCTCGTGGCCTGAACATGGGTACGGTCTCGGCTATTAGAAGCTATGTGGCCCTGAACAAGTCATTTCACCTCTGCAGTATTTTTCTCATCTATTAAGGGGCCTAATAATATTTACCTGACAGGGAGGTGTGTGAATTAAGTTAGATACTATTCTAAGGAAAATAAA
>SJYW01008022.1:0-13026 GCA_006410735.1 Raphicerus campestris | reverse complement strand
CCTGGTATGAGAACCTCCAGGCAGACTTTTCTATCTACAGTCTACACGCAGAGGCTGTGGGCTTTACCACCTTGAACGTACTTCCAGGGCACGCTTCCCCTTCCCTGTGTTCTAGCCAGCCCAGCCTGCCTCTCCTTCCCATCCTAGTTCTGGACTCCCTTTTCTCGGAAGCCGTAGTAGCTTGCTAATCCCATCCCCGTACCATCCTTCCTAAATGCCCCACTGGGGCATCCGTGCCTGGTGGTTTCTGTCTGTGTGTCTCCATCCTGGGGGCATGGGAAATCCATAGGGCAGGGTCCTCTGCCCTCACCCCTTGAATCTTCAAGTTCCAGTCTGGACTCTACCCATAGCAAACCCCAAGAACTGTGGAAATAGATTCTCTTCTCTTTCCTTCCCTTTCAGGCAACTGGCTTGCATTTCCGTCACACGGACAACATCAACTTTTGGCTGTCTGCAATAGCCCACATCGGTCTGCCTTCGGTAACACTGGGCCTTAAGATTGGAGTTCATCTTTGCTCTTTACCAGCACCCCCACCACACACATGCTTTATCTCCCTGGGACTCTTCAGTGTTCATCTCTATGTGTCTCTGAACCTTATTACTTGGTCTCTGCCTCTCTTTCCCTGTGGGTATGTCAAGTGAAGGGCGGTGAANCCACACACATGCTTTATCTCCCTGGGACTCTTCAGTGTTCATCTCTATGTGTCTCTGAACCTTATTACTTGGTCTCTGCCTCTCTTTCCCTGTGGGTATGTCAAGTGAAGGGCGGTGAAGGCTCCCTGGCTCAGGATGTTCCCATTTAGTCAGTGAGGCCCCTGTATCATGCAGGAGGTGGGCCTTATGTTGACGGGCCGTCTTTCCACCAGATTTTCATAGTGTGAAGGAAGGACGCACCACACCCCTAGGTGATAGACTTGGAAGCGTGGGCCAGGACCCCAGCTGGACACATGCTGTGTGTCCTCTCACTCTTTGACTCTCAGTTTGTCTCTCACCTGTAAAATGGGGATAGTGATCCCTCCCTATCTACCATATAAGGTTGTTAGGAAGATCACATAATCTGTTTGATCTCTTTTTGTAGATTGTAAAGACTGTACAAATTAAGGCATGGTAAGACTATGCCGTGTTTTTCTGCACTATAGGAGAGAACTATAAGACAAGGAAAAGACAGTTAAGAAAGAAGCTTTAGTGAGAGGCAGAAACAATAGAAACACGTGTCCTTGATGAGGCTAGAATGCTTTTAAGTCCCTAGATTTGGTCCTTTCTTACGTATCTAGGGTAACCGAGATGTATTGAGGTTAAACCTCATTACTGTCATCAAGTGGCATGGGAAATCATGCCAGGGGTGACTCAGCTCTTAGAGGGGTCCCCGATGGCTAGAGACGACCTCTGGCTTGGACACAGTGATGGCACATCCTGATCCTGTGTGGTCCTTGGCAGTGTATGTCTCACTGGGCCCTTTTTGGGGATCATGGCCAGCTCCCAGCATGCCACCTTTCTGGTGAGAGTCCAGGGTGAGGGATAGAGGCTGGCTGCGTCTGTAGGATGAATAGAGGCACCTATTTCTCCTGGAGCGTGTGGCCTGCATCCTGTAGACTTGATAGTCTTGTCTGATGTTTAGTTCATGTTTGGTTTGGCTGTGTGTCTGTGGCTGGGCCTCAGCTGGAATGTGTCCCAGTGCCTTTCTTCAACATTGAGTATGTGGATGAGTGCTGGCTATAAAGAGTTGGGGAGACTGACCCAGAAGCCCCAGGCAACAAAGGAACACACCCCAGGTCAGACAGGAAGACCCATTCCTCAGCCCCTCTTTCCGTATCTGGTGCTGCTTAGAAGTCTCCAGCAACAGTAATTGGGTGGTTTTCCCTCCAGACCTTCTTCCCAGAGACCACGGACATTTATGACAAGAAGAACATGCCACGGGTGGTCTACTGCATCCATGCACTCAGGTGAGAGGTCAAGACTTTGTCATCTGGGTTCCTTGGGTGGATGCAACCAACAGTCAACAGCAACAAACACTGTCACAGGAAGGACAGAGGGTAGACCACAGGGAGCACTTCTCGGAGTGACGTTTTCAATCTACCTAGTTTTGTTTAGGTGTATGTGTGTGCCGGAGGGCACCTTTACATGTGACCTCTGTGGGTGAAGGGAAAGGGGAGGTAGCGAAGAGTCTTCAGCTTATGACTGGGGTGCAGAAAAGTCCAATTAGGATGTATCAGGAGGGTCACATGCTGTCACAGTCAGTGTGACGAGAGAAGGCTGTTTAGTCCTACTTACAGCCAGCCGTTAGGAGCCAGTTGGCTAAATCACAGAAAGTGATTGACCTGTTCCTGTGTCCACTATGTCACCTCCTTCTGGCTTCATTTTCCGCGTCCTTTCAGGTGGCCATGCCTTAGCTCAGCGGGTCTCTGCTTGCTATGCCCTTTGCATCCTCCATCTCCATCCAATGACCTGCCACTGCAGTGTGTCCTCTGTAAAGCCTTCCCAGTCCCCACAGACCTCCTATAGCATCTTACTTATCTGCTCCAGCATTGCCTTGGGCTGACTTACATTGTCTATCTCCCTGTAAATGGGGGATGAGTTGTGGGCAGGCGCTGAATAGTCTTCATCTCTAAATTCCCATAGTATCTCCTGCAAACCTACTCTAGGCAGCCTGTCAAAATGAATAGGCCCCAATGCCTTCCATTCTTTTCCAGTCTCTTCCTCTTCCGGCTGGGATTGGCTCCTCAGATACATGATCTATATGGGAAGGTGAAATTCACAGGTAAGCCCAGCTCCTCCCCCAACCTCCACAGTCTGGGCGGGGTCTTGGGGGTTTGGGGCCTGATGAAGGGCACCTGTGCTATCATTGCAGCTGAGGAACTCAGCAACATGGCCTCTGAACTGGCTAAGTATGACCTCCAGCTGCCTGCTTTCAGCAAGATCGGGGGCATCCTGGCCAATGAACTCTCAGTGGATGAGGCTGCAGGTAGAGATCAGGCCCACCTGTTGGCGTTGTTCCATGGGTATGGGAGGATTCTGAGCCTTACGCCCCCGTATAAACTTTGGTTACCTCTCATCATAGGCAGGGCCATTAGGCTACCTGACTTGCCTGGCCTTGCGGATAGAAAAAAGGATAACCTCAGAATGGTCTGCAGCTGATTATGCTGTAGCTGGACTGGGGTTTGCTCTGGCCTCCTGACCTTGTTTTCATGTCCCCTCCTAGTCCATGCGGCTATTCTTGCCATCAATGAGGCAGTGGACCGAGGGGTGGTCAAGGACACCCTGGCGGCCTTGCAGAATCCCAGTGCTCTGCTAGAGAATCTTCGAGAGCCTCTGGCAGCCATCTACCAGGAGCTGCTGGCTCAGGCCAAGATGGAAAAGGCTGCCAACGCCAGGAACCGCGTAAGGAGACTTGGCTGGCAAGGGCTGAAAAGCTGGGTGGCCTGGAAAGTCTCTAGTAAAACCAGGACTCCTATCTGTCTTGTCTATGAGTAAAGTTGCCTGGAGAAACTAACTTGTCAGTTACTATTGAGAAATAGGAGAGGAACTGAGAAGAATGATGAGAATTGAGAAGAGACAATGGGGGAAAAGGTTCTCGGGCAGGGCTGAGAGACTGGAATGTAGAACTGGATGAGACTGGACTGGAGATTCCCAAGGTTAGTTCAGCTTAACTGTGTCAGTACCGGGGGGGTTAGGTCACACAATTTCCTCAGATTCCTTCTTGCCAGACTGATCTTTGGCTTTGAGAAGACCCCCAGAAGACCAAATAGTTATACAGGGAGGGAGGAATAAGAGATTGAACTGGTTTTCCCAGGTTCCCCTCTCAATGTAGTTTTTGCAGAATGATGGAGAAAGCCAGGACATCTATGACTGCTACCTAACTCAAGCGGAAATCCAAGGCAACATCAACCATGTCAATGGTAAGAGGGACAGGCCAGGACAGGTTTGAGGGATTAGCCCCCACCCAGGGAGTTTTGAGGTTGGCTTCTCTCAGGCCAGAAGGCCCATGGCCTCACTTGGGTCAACCTTCATTTCAAAGTCAAGGCTATATGTGTTCTTTACATCTGTCAATGTCTGGAGAAGCAGTCTCTGTCAAGGGGGCTTCTGTTTGAATGGAGAGCCATGGAGAGGACAGAGGCAAAAGGGAAGGCCCTCAGCCCTTGACGCTAGGAGCAGTTGGTCTGGGGTCCTTCAAGAAGAGAGTTTGGAGGATGGATGGATGGGGATGAGGGATCAGGGCAGGAGAGGCTGCTTGAAGGCCCAGGATGGAGTGTGCACCTGCCTGTTTGGGTAAGGGTATCCTCAGGGTCTGGAGTGATGAGCTGGGAAGACCATGAGGATCAAGCTAAAGAATTTAGGCTGGGCCCTTAGAGCCGGGGGGCAGGGGTGGGGGTAGCCCTGGGCAGAAAAGAAGCAGGCTGAGCCGGGAATGGTGAGGGGTTGGCTTTCTCACACTCTCCATTATGGAGTCTTGGTCTTTTCAGTTCATGGGGCCCTAGAAGTTGTTGATGATGCCCTGGAAAGACAGAGCCCCGAGGCCTTGCTTGAGGCCCTTCAAGATCCTGTCCTGAACCTGCAAGGAGTGAGGAGAGACTTTGCAGATTGGTACCTGGAACAGCTGAGCTCAGACAGAGAGCAGAAAGCGCAGGTTAGGCTCTGTCTATGACTTGCTTACATCTCTATCTGACTATGGGACGGTGGAGAGCCTCACCACTGTCAGTTCTTTGCATCTAGTACGTGTTGACTACATGCTATGTGTGTGTGTTAGTTGCTCAGTTGTGTCCAATTGCTTACAACCCCATGGACTGTAGCTAGGCTCCTCTATTCATGAGATTGCCCAGTCAAGAATGGGTAGCCATTCCCTTCTCCAGGGGATTTTTTCCCACCTAGGAATCAAACCCGGGTCTTCTGCATTGCAAGAAGATTTTTCACCATCTGAGCCACCAGGGAAGCCTATTTAAATGGTTAAATTACCCCAAAGTCTAATGGACCAGACTGATCAGCTTCTGCTCTCTGAGCATCTCTCATACTGACCAGGGGCTCCCCGCAGGCAGCCCAATAGGCAATGATATACTCCGCCATTGCTGAATTGAGGCTTCAAGTTAGCAATCTTATTTTCAGTGCTGTTGACTTTCTCCCAGACACTATATTTGTGTTGCCTGTGTTGTTACTTCCGATGTTTGCTGGGTAAGAAAAAGCCAGGGGTTAGAAATGAGTTCCTTGGGCTGGGCGGGCCAGGCTAGTCTGCCTAGAGTGAGGAGGTGGGCTTGAGGGTAGGTGACTGGGTAAACCTGGGGCGCTTGCTGCCTGCTCCTGAAGCACATTCACAGCCCTAGGAGGACTGTCTTCTATTGCATCTCTTCCCTCTTCCAGGAGCTGGGCCTGGTGGAGCTTCTGGAGAAGGAGGAGGTCCAAGCTAGTGTGGCTGCTGCCAACATAAAGGGTGATCAGGAACAAGCCAGTAAGTCACTTCCAGACTGAGAGCTGGTCTGGCTGTACCCCTGGTTTTGGAGGAGTGTGTAATTCCTTGGCTGGCTTCTGTATAGAGCAGTGCAGACTGCTGCTCCATTTCCTGGCCGCCACCTAGTATGCCCTATTCTTGGCTCCCTAGAGGGATGCTACAGTTAAATTCATTAGGGCCTTAGAGATAATGACTCAGTTCTGCACCAGGCTGAACTCCTGGGGCAGGCAGTTTCCTTGTAAGCACTTGCCCTGTATTTTGACCATTTCAACCTGCTTGGGTTCCTTTGGCTTCCAAAATATAGTGATGGCCCAGATGAGAGAGAAACTCGTGATGCAGCTCAGTTTCCCTTAAAAATATGCTATACAGATATAATTCTTTAGTAAAAGAATGTGAGTTAGTGATTGTCTCCCTCCCAGGGGATCAACCTGGAGAGCAAGCGTGAAGGAAAACAGAGCCCCAAGCATCCTGCAGAGGCCTGTGGACAGCACACCTGGCGCGAATGCTTGCCTCTGTCTGGACTTGCTCGGTCACCTTTCACCTTTGCCTGGCAGGCTCTGTGGAGCCCCCAGGTCACTCTTGGCTAATGGCCTGCCTTATCGCTCAGTTCTTTCCTCGTGCCAGAGTAATCTGACAAATCTGATCTGATCTTCTTTGTTGCGTACCTTCAGACCTTCACGGGTTCTTCCCTATTTCTCCAAGACTTGAGTCCCTTTTCCTCCTCCTCCTGGTATGTGAGACCTTCCAAATATCTCTCCGACCCTTCTTTTCACATTCCACCAGCCTAGCTGAGTCAGACAACTTGTTCTTGCTTGATGGCCCCAGCCTTGCCCACCGCGAGGTGTCTGTCCTCTAGATTACAGTTGCCCCACATTGTCACCGGTGGAAACTGGATGAAAATGTCCCGCAGAGCTGCCTCACAGCTTCCTCCTCTGTGAAATCTTCCTCCTCTCTCCCCTAAAGTCTCTCCTCCTCCACACTGCCAGGATACTAGTGGGAAAGGGAAGTACCTTTCACAGCAGTGACAGCAATGCCGTGTAGTAATTCTGTATCCTTATTTTTTTCCAGTAGATTTTGTGCTCCTTGATGGCAATGCCCATATCTGCCTGGCATTTTATCAGCCCCAGCATTTGAAAACTAAAACTACATTGATGCACCATGGCCCCTTTGCAGCTCAAATGGCTCTGCCTTGAAGCTAGTTCCCTGTTCCTCTGCACTGTCATCAAGATTTGGTCTCTGGAGCCTCTTGACCAACCTCATCTTAGCTGCGCTCCACAACCTCCTGTCAGTCTTGCGCTCACCACCTTAGGAACTCACCTCAGCTATGACAGCCTCTCCTTGTTACCTGCTGAGCTACTCAACTTCTAGGCTTGACAAATTGCTTCTTCCAGAACCTCTTCTTAAAGTGACCCAGCCCCTTTTCCTCCTGAACATTTAGAAATACATTTGGAACCTAGCAGAGGTTCAAAGCCGTTTCCACTCAGAGATTACCAGCAGAACCTATTTAGCTAGGAGAGTGGAAATGGCACTGGATGCCCAGCCTCCACAGCCTCTTTCTCCTCCCCTGCAGTGCTCCGGGCTGTGCAGAGGATCAACAAAGCTATCCGGAGGGGAGTGGCAGCTGACACTGTGAAGGAGCTGATGTGCCCAGAAGCCCAGCTGCCTCCAGTGTACCCCTTTGCCTCGGCTGTGTACCAGCAGGAGCTGGCAGTGCTCCAGCAGCAGCAGCAGGGGGTAAGCCCTAGAAGTGAGGGTCCAGCTCTCAGGTTCCCAAGCAGCTGGAGAGATCAGAGTAGTCAGTCCAGAGCGCCCATGAGAGCACTGTTAAATGCTGGCAAGCGACTAGGTAGGAGGTGGGCTGCCATCCTTACCATCCTGGGTATGTTATAATGGCAAATACGTTTGAGCAAACGCTGCTTTAAACACTCATTTAATGCTAAAGGAACCCTATAGGATAAGTATTATTTCCATTTTAGAGATAAAGAAACAAATGCTGAGGTTAAGTAATTTGCCCCAAACAGCTATAGCTGGCAGTGCTGGGAGTGCATGCAAAGCCGAGTGTACTTGAAGCCTATGCTTCTTACCACTGCTATCCCGCCTCCCCTCGTCCATACAGCTTCTCTGACAGGGAAGTAATAGGACCTTCCCGGCCTGCTGGAGAAGTTAGAACACATCCAAGGGTCCAAGCAGGGACAGGGAGGAAGGTGTAGATGATGTGAATGGAAGACAGTTTCACAGTAGGAGAATGGAGAGGGCAGAGCTTGGGGTAAACCTGGGAAGTCTTGGAAGAGAGGAGACTCGACAGAGAATCCTCCCCACAGCAGGCATTTACAGAGCCTCATGTCCCGGCACAGCACCTGGGAAGGAGATGGTCTCAGTGAATGTGAGGAAGTCTATGACAAGGAAGCAAAAAATAAGTCCTAAGAAGTAAAAGACAGTGACTAATGTGGACTTTAGAGCCAGACTGCCTGAGTTAAATTTCAGCTCTGCTACTTCCCAGCTATGTGACCTTGAGCCAACTATTTACCTCCTCTGCCCCTCAATTCGTGTATAAAATCGGAACAATAATATGTTTATCTCATAGGATTGTTGTAAGGATTAAATGAGTTAACATCTGTGCTTAGAAATGAACCTGGCATAAAAGTTTTAGCCATTATTATTATTATTTGCAGCATTCTGTTTGTAGGGGACAGGAAGGGTGCTCCAGACAGGGCTGAGCATAGGGTGAAGACTGGGCAGGAAAGGGGCCCTTCGGTGTGTGGTACAGCATAGAGGGGCCTACTTTTTCTTCCTCTCTGTGTACCCAGGGCTGACTGCAGTTCTTAGTGTGTGATAGGGACCAGTAGAGCTCACTGGTTGAGTGTGGGCTCTGGTGTCTGGCAGTTAGGTTTGTCTTATATTACTTTACTATGGTCTCATCTGTGAAATGGGAATATCAGTGGTACTTACCTCTTTGGCTTGTTAGAAAAATCAAGTGATAGTGTACACAAAGTACTTATACATTGGATACATAGTAAGCATTATTAAGTTTAATTATTCGTGAGTGGATTAGGCCGTAAAGGTTTTGAGATGTAGACTCTGGGATGTGGGAGAGGCTTAGGGGCAGGAGGGCAGCTGGGCCCCCAGCCCTTCATCAGCCCGTGGAGACTCAGCCCTCCCTGTTTGCAGGAGCTGGCCCAGGAGGAGCTCTTTGTGGCTGTGGAGATGCTCTCAGCCGTGGTCCTGATCAACCAGGCTCTGGAGGCCAAGGATGCTANTTGCTCAAACGTATTTGCCATTATAACATACCCAGGATGGCAAGGATGGCAGCCCACCTCCTACCTAGTCGCTTGCCAGCATTTAACAGTGCTCTCATGGGCGCTCTGGACTGACTACTCTGATCTCTCCAGCTGCTTGGGAACCTGAGAGCTGGACCCTCACTTCTAGGGCTTACCCCCTGCTGCTGCTGCTGGAGCACTGCCAGCTCCTGCTGGTACACAGCCGAGGCAAAGGGGTACACTGGAGGCAGCTGGGCTTCTGGGCACATCAGCTCCTTCACAGTGTCAGCTGCCACTCCCCTCCGGATAGCTTTGTTGATCCTCTGCACAGCCCGGAGCACTGCAGGGGAGGAGAGAGAGGCTGTGGAGGCTGGGCATCCAGTGCCATTTCCACTCTCCTAGCTAAATAGGTTCTGCTGGTAATCTCTGAGTGGAAACGGCTTTGAACCTCTGCTAGGTTCCAAATGTATTTCTAAATGTTCAGGAGGAAAAGGGGCTGGGTCACTTTAAGAAGAGGTTCTGGAAGAAGCAATTTGTCAAGCCTAGAAGTTGAGTAGCTCAGCAGGTAACAAGGAGAGGCTGTCATAGCTGAGGTGAGTTCCTAAGGTGGTGAGCGCAAGACTGACAGGAGGTTGTGGAGCGCAGCTAAGATGAGGTTGGTCAAGAGGCTCCAGAGACCAAATCTTGATGACAGTGCAGAGGAACAGGGAACTAGCTTCAAGGCAGAGCCATTTGAGCTGCAAAGGGGCCATGGTGCATCAATGTAGTTTTAGTTTTCAAATGCTGGGGCTGATAAAATGCCAGGCAGATATGGGCATTGCCATCAAGGAGCACAAAATCTACTGGAAAAAAATAAGGATACAGAATTACTACACGGCATTGCTGTCACTGCTGTGAAAGGTACTTCCCTTCCCCACTAGTATCCTGGCAGTGTGGAGGAGGAGAGACTTTAGGGGAGAGAGGAGGAAGATTTCACAGAGGAGGAAGCTGTGAGGCAGCTCTGCGGGACATTTTCATCCAGTTTCCACCGGTGACAATGTGGGGCAACTGTAATCTAGAGGACAGACACCTCGCGGTGGGCAAGGCTGGGGCCATCAAGCAAGAACAAGTTGTCTGACTCAGCTAGGCTGGTGGGATGTGAAAAGAAGGGTCGGAGAGATATTTGGAAGGTCTCACATACCAGGAGGAGGAGGAAAAGGGACTCAAGTCTTGGAGAAATAGGGAAGAACCCGTGAAGGTCTGAAGGTACGCAACAAAGAAGATCAGATCAGATTTGTCAGATTACTCTGGCACGAGGAAAGAACTGAGCGATAAGGCAGGCCATTAGCCAAGAGTGACCTGGGGGCTCCACAGAGCCTGCCAGGCAAAGGTGAAAGGTGACCGAGCAAGTCCAGACAGAGGCAAGCATTCGCGCCAGGTGTGCTGTCCACAGGCCTCTGCAGGATGCTTGGGGCTCTGTTTTCCTTCACGCTTGCTCTCCAGGTTGATCCCCTGGGAGGGAGACAATCACTAACTCACATTCTTTTACTAAAGAATTATATCTGTATAGCATATTTTTAAGGGAAACTGAGCTGCATCACGAGTTTCTCTCTCATCTGGGCCATCACTATATTTTGGAAGCCAAAGGAACCCAAGCAGGTTGAAATGGTCAAAATACAGGGCAAGTGCTTACAAGGAAACTGCCTGCCCCAGGAGTTCAGCCTGGTGCAGAACTGAGTCATTATCTCTAAGGCCCTAATGAATTTAACTGTAGCATCCCTTTAGGGAGCCAAGAATAGGGCATACTAGGTGGCGGCCAGGAAATGGAGCAGCAGTCTGCACTGCTCTATACAGAAGCCAGCCAAGGAATTACACACTCCTCCAAAACCAGGGGTACAGCCAGACCAGCTCTCAGTCTGGAAGTGACTTACTGGCTTGTTCCTGATCACCCTTTATGTTGGCAGCAGCCACACTAGCTTGGACCTCCTCCTTCTCCAGAAGCTCCACCAGGCCCAGCTCCTGGAAGAGGGAAGAGATGCAATAGAAGACAGTCCTCCTAGGGCTGTGAATGTGCTTCAGGAGCAGGCAGCAAGCGCCCCAGGTTTACCCAGTCACCTACCCTCAAGCCCACCTCCTCACTCTAGGCAGACTAGCCTGGCCCGCCCAGCCCAAGGAACTCATTTCTAACCCCTGGCTTTTTCTTACCCAGCAAACATCGGAAGTAACAACACAGGCAACACAAATATAGTGTCTGGGAGAAAGTCAACAGCACTGAAAATAAGATTGCTAACTTGAAGCCTCAATTCAGCAATGGCGGAGTATATCATTGCCTATTGGGCTGCCTGCGGGGAGCCCCTGGTCAGTATGAGAGATGCTCAGAGAGCAGAAGCTGATCAGTCTGGTCCATTAGACTTTGGGGTAATTTAACCATTTAAATAGGCTTCCCTGGTGGCTCAGATGGTGAAAAATCTTCTTGCAATGCAGAAGACCCGGGTTTGATTCCTAGGTGGGAAAAAATCCCCTGGAGAAGGGAATGGCTACCCATTCTTGACTGGGCAATCTCATGAATAGAGGAGCCTAGCTACAGTCCATGGGGTTGTAAGCAATTGGACACAACTGAGCAACTAACACACACACATAGCATGTAGTCAACACGTACTAGATGCAAAGAACTGACAGTGGTGAGGCTCTCCATCGTCCCATAGTCAGATAGAGATGTAAGCAAGTCATAGACAGAGCCTGACCTGCGCTTTCTGCTCTCTGTCTGAGCTCAGCTGTTCCAGGTACCAATCTGCAAAGTCTCTCCTCACTCCTTGCAGGTTCAGGACAGGATCTTGAAGGGCCTCAAGCAAGGCCTCGGGGCTCTGTCTTTCCAGGGCATCATCAACAACTTCTAGGGCCCCATGAACTGAAAAGACCAAGACTCCATAATGGAGAGTGTGAGAAAGCCAACCCCTCACCATTCCCGGCTCAGCCTGCTTCTTTTCTGCCCAGGGCTACCCCCACCCCTGCCCCCCGGCTCTAAGGGCCCAGCCTAAATTCTTTAGCTTGATCCTCATGGTCTTCCCAGCTCATCACTCCAGACCCTGAGGATACCCTTACCCAAACAGGCAGGTGCACACTCCATCCTGGGCCTTCAAGCAGCCTCTCCTGCCCTGATCCCTCATCCCCATCCATCCATCCTCCAAACTCTCTTCTTGAAGGACCCCAGACCAACTGCTCCTAGCGTCAAGGGCTGAGGGCCTTCCCTTTTGCCTCTGTCCTCTCCATGGCTCTCCATTCAAACAGAAGCCCCCTTGACAGAGACTGCTTCTCCAGACATTGACAGATGTAAAGAACACATATAGCCTTGACTTTGAAATGAAGGTTGACCCAAGTGAGGCCATGGGCCTTCTGGCCTGAGAGAAGCCAACCTCAAAACTCCCTGGGTGGGGGCTAATCCCTCAAACCTGTCCTGGCCTGTCCCTCTTACCATTGACATGGTTGATGTTGCCTTGGATTTCCGCTTGAGTTAGGTAGCAGTCATAGATGTCCTGGCTTTCTCCATCATTCTGCAAAAACTACATTGAGAGGGGAACCTGGGAAAACCAGTTCAATCTCTTATTCCTCCCTCCCTGTATAACTATTTGGTCTTCTGGGGGTCTTCTCAAAGCCAAAGATCAGTCTGGCAAGAAGGAATCTGAGGAAATTGTGTGACCTAACCCCCCCGGTACTGACACAGTTAAGCTGAACTAACCTTGGGAATCTCCAGTCCAGTCTCATCCAGTTCTACATTCCAGTCTCTCAGCCCTGCCCGAGAACCTTTTCCCCCATTGTCTCTTCTCAATTCTCATCATTCTTCTCAGTTCCTCTCCTATTTCTCAATAGTAACTGACAAGTTAGTTTCTCCAGGCAACTTTACTCATAGACAAGACAGATAGGAGTCCTGGTTTTACTAGAGACTTTCCAGGCCACCCAGCTTTTCAGCCCTTGCCAGCCAAGTCTCCTTACGCGGTTCCTGGCGTTGGCAGCCTTTTCCATCTTGGCCTGAGCCAGCAGCTCCTGGTAGATGGCTGCCAGAGGCTCTCGAAGATTCTCTAGCAGAGCACTGGGATTCTGCAAGGCCGCCAGGGTGTCCTTGACCACCCCTCGGTCCACTGCCTCATTGATGGCAAGAATAGCCGCATGGACTAGGAGGGGACATGAAAACAAGGTCAGGAGGCCAGAGCAAACCCCAGTCCAGCTACAGCATAATCAGCTGCAGACCATTCTGAGGTTATCCTTTTTTCTATCCACAAGGCCAGGCAAGTCAGGTAGCCTAATGGCCCTGCCTATGATGAGAGGTAACCAAAGTTTATACGGGGGCGTAAGGCT
>SJYW01008021.1:202781-223275 GCA_006410735.1 Raphicerus campestris | reverse complement strand
GACATTACTTTGCCGACTAAGGTCCGTCTAGTCAAGGCTATGGTTTTTCCTGTGGTCGTATATGGATGTGAGAGTTGGACTGTGAAGAAGGCTGAGTGCTGAAGAATTGGACCTACCCTGTTAGATCCATACCGTTTCTGTCCTTTATTGTGCCCATCCTTGCCTGAGATATCCCTTGGTATCTAATTTTCTTGAAGAGATCTCTAGTCTTTCCCATTATATTCTTTGTTTCCATTTCTGTAAATTCACATAATAAATAATAAAGCTATATTTCAAACACATGCCTAGACATAATGACCATCTACTCAGTTCAGTTCAGTTCAGTCACTCAGTTGTGTCTGACTCTTTGCAACCCCATGAATCACAGCACACCAGGCCTCCCTGTCTATCACCAACTCCCAGAGTTCACTCAAACTCATGTCCATTGAGTCAGTGATGCCATCCAGTCATCTCATCCTCTGTTGTCCCCTTCTCCTCCTGCCCCCAACGCCTCCCAGCATCAGAGTCTTTTCCAATGAGTCAATTCTTCACATGAGGTGGCCAAAGTATTGGAGCTTCAGCTTCAGCATCAGTCCTTCCTATGAACACCCAGGGCTGATCTTCTTTAGGATGGACTGGTTGGATCTCCTTGCAGTCCAAGGGACTCTCAAGAGTTTTCTCCAACACCACAGTTCAAAAGCATCAACTTCTCAGCACTCAGCTTTCTTTATAGTCCAACTCTCACACACATACATGACCACTGGAAAAACCATAGCCTTGACTAGACGGACCTTTGTTGGCAAAGTAATATCTCCGCTTTTGAATATGCTATCTATGTTGGCGATAACTTTCCTTCCAAGAGTAAGTGTCTTTTTATTTCATGGCTGCAGTCACCATCTGCTCACCTATAGTCAAATAGAGAATATCAAACCTGTCCTAGATTCCTTTATGACAACTTGACAGATACTGAGAAATATTTTTCGATGACTCCCATAGCTATCTATTTTAACTATGTTTAAGCAAATCATCCATCAGACCACAAATAAACATCTACTCATTCAAAGCTACTTCTCCAGTGAGGAATGATTATTTCTAAACCAGGATGTCAAGGGTGGGGGCGAGAGGTGGTTAAACAGAAGAAATGATATGTGTTGTGTTCTCTTTACCTTTAAATCATTCTCTTGGGTGGAAATTGTAAAACAAAAAATTATCAAAGGAAAATAAGAGAAATTTAAGCCACAAGTATTTCCTTTTTCTTTTTAAAATAAGAAATACATAGCATATAGCTTTCTGTGATGGTGTGAACATAAATATTTATTTAACATCTTGCTCTGTGGTAAGTATAGAAAAGTATAACACAGAAGTTTATCCTCAATGATTGTCATAATTTCATAGAGACTATTTACCATTTGGATACTACACTGGTTCTGCAGGTAAAATTGGCCCTAGAATGTGTGGAAGCCATCCTATCACAACAATGTGGGCCACGAAACTAAAGATGGCCCCCTCAACTTCACTGGGGACTGTGGATAGGACTTAGAATTATGGGCGCTGAGACTTCCCTGGTGGTGCAGTGAATAGAATTTGCCTGCCAATACAGGGGGCATGGCTTCAATCCCTGGTCTGGGAAGATCCCACATGTCTTGGAGCAACTAAGCCCATGCACTGAAACTACTGAGCCCATGTGAGGCAACTACTGAAGCCTGTGCTCCAGAGCCTGTGCTCCGCAACAGGAAGCCCATGGACTATAAAAAAGAGTAGGTCCCACTTTCTGCCCAAATGGCAAGGAAAAGAGAGAAAGCCTATACAAAGCAAGGAAGATCCAGAGATGCTAAAAATAAATAAATAACATTATTAAAAAAAAGAATCATGGACTCCATCTGGAGGGAACTCTAGGGACCTCTTTTTCAACTTTTCCTCTTTACAGGCAAGGAGATTGGTACCACTGCAATATGAAAGCAAAGTAAAAAGAACAGCAACCCAAAGACCAACTTTATCAATAAAAAGTCAGAAAAAAGATGATAGAATGATTAGCTTCATGACAAATTAAGCAAATGAGTAAACTGCAAAACAACCTGTGTTCACAGAAGTTGTGTGTGTGTGTGTCCTTTTAGATTTCTATATAATATATAATGTGGATGATTAAAAAAAGCTTTGATATAAACACTGATATCTTAACAGGACTCAGTATGGAGGCATTCAGTTTTCTTCCTTTGCCTCTTTCCACTATTTTCTACAATGAAAAAGGTATTTTGAAAACAAAGATAATAATGCAAAAGACAAGCTATAAGTGACAATGAACAACACTAAACAAAGTTCGCTTTTCATGATTTTCAACTGACATCTGCAGATAAATATTTATTCCCTTGGGAATACATAACAGATTCTTAAATGATTATGGGAAGCATTTCAGTCAACTTAAGCATATGAGTTGCTTCTTGTCTCTGCAATAAGCTGAAAGTAAAAATTTCTGAGAAAATAAATTTTGCATAAAATTTTCATAAAGTACAGTTCTAAAATTTTACCAATAAAATACATTCATTCTACTAAAATGAATAAAGTAACCCACAAATACTATGCTGATAGCTACTCAATATTATGCAACCAAATCATCATATTTTTTCACCCATTCTTATTTCTTTCCTTTCTGTAAAGTTTCTTTTTCATAAGCTTAAAGATTTTTGCTGTTCTCTTGTAGTTCTAGATCAAAAGCCTTCTAGTTAGTGTTTATTCTCTAAAGTAATCTCCATTTAAGAAACCTCTCTTTAAGGAAACGAAATAAATCCCTTTGACAGATTCTAAAATTATAACTTCAGTTTATTAGTTATAGTTGAACTATATTCTAAGACCATTCAACTTTAGGAAACAATCTTTCTGTCTCAGATATTTTCTGATACTTTTTTTTTCACTCTAGAAAAGAGCACATAACATAAAATTTACCCTTTAGCCATTTTAAAGTGTAAAGTTCACTAGAGTTGAACAAGTATTCACATTGTAAAACAGATATACAAAACTATTTCATCTTGAAAATTTGAAACTCTATGCCACTAAACAACTCCTCTTTCTCTCTCTCCCTCACACAGTTTCTGTAACCGCGATCATGTGTGTGCACTCTAAGTCGCTTCAGTCGTGTACTTTCTATGAATTTGACTACTTTAGATAACTGCATGTAAGTGAAATGATGTAGAGTCTTTTTTGGCTGGCTTATTTCACTTAGCATAATGTTCTTACTATTCACCAGTGTTGCAGAATGCGATTTCCTTCCTTTTTAATGCTAATATTCCATTGTATGTAGTATCACTTTTTGTTAATCCATTAATCCCTCAGTGGTCATTTGTGTTGTTGCTACCTCTTGGCTATTATAAATAGTGACACCGTTAGCATTTCTCTCAAAATATCATTTCAAAATTCTGCCTTCAATTCTTTTGGTTGCATACCCAAAAGTGAGATTACTACATCATATGGTAGCCATCTTTTTAATGCTTTGAGGAGCTGCCTCTATCCACATTGTTTTCTGTAGCAATTGCTATGTGCTTTTGATATACCAATATTGCAACTTTATATTAAAAAAGAGACAAGTAAAATGAAAAAAAATCATACTTTTACTTCTTTAAGACATGGAGAAGTAAAACTTCATATATAAACTTGAAAAAATAGACATATGTGTCTAATTTGTGAGTCAAAATACTTCAATTGGTATTTAGAGAAAGAGCAATGACTCAAATATTTTCCTACTGATTCATAATTTACCATTTACCTACACTATACTATAACAACGTAGTTTTGATATTCCTTGGTAGCAAGCATTTAAATGCCTTATCAGTACATGGAGAGAAGCCACAAAAATCTAACAATCTGAGAACATTTTATAAATCAGTCCCTGCCTTTGGACACATTTTTTAAAAGTCACACTCATAGTTTAAAGACTGATTAGAAAAATTTGGAAGGTGAAAGTTCATATGTTAGAGATAAACAGACATAAAAATAAATATTTCAGAAGTATATATTCTATATAATATCAACATTAACTTATACAAATGGATTTGAAATAAATGAACTCATGTTCACACAAGTTAGATTTTTTAAAATAACTAGTTTTTGAAAATGCCTCAATGATGCAAAAAACTCCTTGTGTATCTTAAAAGAACGATGTTACTGAATTTAGGACCTATCTAGATAATCCTCAACAATCCTCCTATAAGGCTTCTCATGTTCTGAGTTTCTGTATCAGTGAGATAATCATATATATATATATATAGACTGCTGCTGCTGCTCCTGCTAAGTCACTTCAGTTATGTCCAACTCTGTGCGACCCCATAGACGGCAGCCCACCAGGCTCCGCTATCCCAGGCAAGAACACTGGAGTGGGTTGCCATTTCCTTCTTCAATGCATTTAAGTGAAAAGTGAAAGGAAAGTCGCTCAGTTGTGTCCAACTCTTCCTGACCCCATGGGCTGCAGCCCACCAGGCTGCTCCTTCCATGGGATTTTCCAGGTAAGAGTACTGGAGTGAGTTGCCATTGCCTTCTCTGTATATATAGACTATTTTATTATATTTTGGCCACAGAACCAAATCAAAATATTAAGCACTAAAGGGAAGAATATAGTTAGGTAATTTTTAAAAGGAAAAAAAATAAATTTTGAGAGTATAGGTATGTATATGACCAGGCTTCAAATTATATTGTCATNTATATAGACTATTTTATTATATTTTGGCCACAGAACCAAATCAAAATATTAAGCACTAAAGGGAAGAATATAGTTAGGTAATTTTTAAAAGGAAAAAAAATAAATTTTGAGAGTATAGGTATGTATATGACCAGGCTTCAAATTATATTGTCATTTTCAAAAGAAAAGTTTTAACATCAGTTTAAATGTATGGGTTTTCAGGGAAAACTTAATAAACATAACAACTTGCAATCAGCTGAAAATTTTCAGTTTAATTTACATTTACAAATTACATTCACAATTTTTTTTAACACCTAGTGAATTAATTTGCTAAGTTAATGGCACATTCAAATAATGAAAGCATTTAATTTTTCATGTTGGTTCAGTTAGGGGAGCTTCCTTGCATGATTCCAGATCTATTTAAACTTGAAAGAGGGAAATGTATAACTGGAATTTCTATTTCTATTTTTTGATTTTAGCATAAGTCAGATAGTTTGGGTTTGGGAAGAAGAAAACAGACCTGCATAATCAGCACTATTCATTACTTGTATATTTGTTTATACTCTTGTGTGGCCCATTTGATTTTCAGATACTCAAATTCCTTGTCTTAGCNTAACACAGCATTGTAAATCAACTATACTTCAATTTTAAAATGAGAGAGAGAGAGAGAGAAAGAAAAAAACCCTGCCACCCTCATTTTATATATTCTCAATGGTTAATTTCTCACTATAATGATGGAGTTGGGTAGTTTCAACAGAGACCTATGGCCCACAAAGCCTGAAATATTTGCTATCTGAATCTTCTCAGAAAATGTTTCCTAGTCCTGGATTTATATCAGAAATGATATCTAGAATTTATCATTTGTGAGTTCAACAACAATGCTCTCTCTCTCTCCCTTGCTTTCTCTCTCTATATATATATTCAGGGCCTTGGCCTATATAAAACTTTTCTTCTTTTTGCTCATTATTTTGTGATCCATTTATAACCCCAAAGAAACTGTATCAACCTCAGCCTAAAAAGCATCACTGGATAGCTCTTTTATAGATTATTTATGGAAATTGTGTATAATTGTCAGTTGTACAGCATTTTTCCAAGGATCTATTATGATTAGTTTACTTTCTACTGATAGAAAGTAACTATCTGATTTATACAAAATGCTAATCACATATTATCTCATTTATTTATCACAAAATTTGCATGATTTAAAAATTTATTATTACTATTGCCTGAAAAAGAGAGATTAAGGCAATTATTAATAATTTGCCCAAGGATACATAGCCTGTCTCTTATACACATCTAGATGTGTATAAGAGACAGCAAATAGGCCAATTCTGAGTCCTATTTACACCTTCCCCCAATTCCCAGTCNAATTTATTATTACTATTGCCTGAAAAAGAGAGATTAAGGCAATTATTAATAATTTGCCCAAGGATACATAGCCAGAGAAATATTTCCTTTGACTTCTACTATTTGGTTACTTTCTGTACTTTTCATAATTTAAAATTTGTCCCATTGGTATGTTATTCCAATATTAAGATATACCTCGGATAAAAGAATTAAAAACTTTTTTTCTAGATAAATTAGATAAGTAAAAAGGTTTATCTTTTTCCTATATTTCTTCCATAAAACATTCCACAAGTAAGAGTAGACTATTCTCTACAAACTTTTATCTTTAGAAATAAACATTGCATGTTTTATATAAATGCAAAAAAAAATCATATCTGCTAATGATTTCTACATTCCAAACAAGAGAATAACAAATAGGGTGTGTCTATACTCTGCAGAATATAGACAAGTGTTCTACATATGATACTGTCTGCATCATACCTACTCCACATTATATAATTTTGCAAAATGGTAAATCCTCTCTGTGACCCAAACTGGTGGGCTGCATTTATTATTAATAGCAGCAAGCCTGCTGTTGACGATTAAATCAACAGAAGAAGCAAAAGTCAAGAACAATTTGCTTCACAGAAATATCAGTTCAGTTCAGTTCGGTCTCTCAGTTGTGTCCCACTCTTTGTGACCCCATGGACTGCAGCACGCCAGGCTTCCCTATCATTCAGAAACTACCAGAGCTTACTCAAACTCTTGTCCATCAAGTTACTGATGCCATCCAACCATCTCATCCTCTGTTGTCCCATTCTCCTGCCTTCATTCTTTCCCAGCATCAGGGTCTTTCCAATGAGTCAGTTCTTCGTATCAGGTGGCCAGAGTATTGGAATTTCAGCTTCTTACAATGAATATTGAGGACTGATCTGCTTCAGGATTGACTGATTTGATCTCCTTGCAGTCCAAGGGACTCTCAAGAGTCTTCTCCAACACCACAGTTTAAAAGAATCAATTCTTCAGTGCTCAGCTTTCTTTATAGCCCAACTCTCACATCCATACATGACTACTGGAAAAACCATAGCTTTGACTAGATGGACCTTTGTTGGTAAAATAAAGTAATGTCTCTGATTTTTAATAGGCTGTCTAGGTTGGCCATAGCTTTTCTTCCAATACACTGAGGCAAATTTAAAATTAAGTTACTTCTGTGATTCAGAACTCACCAGAACAGGAATGAAATACAATTAGGCAAGACATAATAAAATGCTATTTTCCAATTCAGCCTCCAATGGGAGATTTCTAGAAATCAGTCTATCTCAAATGTCCTCCAGATAAATTAGACTTATTCTAAGTGTTCTCTGAACTGTCTTGTGAGGTTTACATTCTTTCATCTCCTGTTTATGCTGTTGATTTGATGGCTCAAAGTGCCTCTAACATGTGATGTTCTCTAATTTAAATTAGGTTAGTCTCACTAACAATTAAGATGTCATCATTTTCCCCCCAGGTCAAATTCTCAGCCAGTCTGCCATTTTGTAATAAAGTTTACAATGAACTGCAGTATAGGTGTTTATTAAGAGAAGACAAATTGTTACCTCTTTTAAGGTACCACTGCCCATGTTTCCATGTCTTTGTGTTGGTGTGTGTGTCTGAGAGAGACAGAGAGAGAGAGATATCCAACTCTTTTTATTTCACCTCTTTTCCCTGGGGTTCTGAACCAAGTTTTGCATCAAAGAACAATCTAAGCTTGAGTAACTAAACTCTGCTTTACTCAAAAGTTTCTCCTCTCAGTGACCTTTTGAGTTTTATCTGGTTTTTGTAGTTCCCTTCTTAAGAATCAGTTTTTTGCAAAAATATTTCTTAGATCTTCAAGCACACAGGCCTCTGTTAAGTTCATGTTATGAGCTACTCTTCCTTCAAATCTACTACCCTGAGTCTGACTTTTTTTTATCAAATACAACAGGATGTCTAACTTTAAGTCCTGAAATTATTTTCTAGTAGATTAAGAATATTCCACTTGTATTTCACCACCTGTAGCAATTTTTTCCTCTGATTTTCAGAAAAAAATAAACTTAAAATGTAACTCTTTTTCCTTAATTCCTCAAGAAACCATGAAAACATTTTTGCATGTATTATTTTCTTAAGGTTTTGGGTGTTCTCACAAATTGTTTGATCAATGTGTCACTTGGAATTTCTCACCTTCATTTGCTTAGTCTAGCCTCTCTGTTTCAACTACACTGTAAAATGATCTTCCTCTAATTTCTCTGATTTTCTGTTTTAAAAGCACCTTTATTCTCAGACGACATTGAAAACACATTTGCCATCACAGTTTCACATATGGTTATCTGTATTTTTCACTCCTCACTTCAGCCTTTGCATATTTAAAGATTTATAAATAGTCTTATTAACATAAGACTTTCTACTCCAGATTTTCTTTCCTTTTAAAGTTAGAGCCTTGATGACCNTAGATAAACAACAAGATCCTACTATTAAAGACAGGGAAGTATATTCAATATCTTGCAAAAACTTATTAAAAAAAAATCTGAAAAAATCTGATTCACTTTGCTGTACATCTGAAACTAACACAGCATTGTAAATCAACTATACTTCAATTTTAAAATGAGAGAGAGAGAGAGAGAGAGAGAGAGAAAGAAAAAAACCCTGCCACCCTCATTTTATATATTCTCAATGGTTAATTTCTCACTATAATGATGGAGTTGGGTAGTTTCAACAGAGACCTATGGCCCACAAAGCCTGAAATATTTGCTATCTGAATCTTCTCAGAAAATGTTTCCTAGTCCTGGATTTATATCAGAAATGATATCTAGAATTTATCATTTGTGAGTTCAACAACAATGCTCTCTCTCTCTCCCTTGCTTTCTCTCTCTATATATATATTCAGGGCCTTGGCCTATATAAAACTTTTCTTCTTTTTGCTCATTATTTTGTGATCCATTTATAACCCCAAAGAAACTGTATCAACCTCAGCCTAAAAAGCATCACTGGATAGCTCTTTTATAGATTATTTATGGAAATTGTGTATAATTGTCAGTTGTACAGCATTTTTCCAAGGATCTATTATGATTAGTTTACTTTCTACTGATAGAAAGTAACTATCTGATTTATACAAAATGCTAATCACATATTATCTCATTTATTTATCACAAAATTTGCATGATTTAAAAATTTATTATTACTATTGCCTGAAAAAGAGAGATTAAGGCAATTATTAATAATTTGCCCAAGGATACATAGCCAGAGAAATATTTCCTTTGACTTCTACTATTTGGTTACTTTCTGTACTTTTCATAATTTAAAATTTGTCCCATTGGTATATTATTCCAATATTAAGATATACCTCGGATAAAAGAATTAAAAACTTTTTTTCTAGATAAATTAGATAAGTAAAAAGGTTTATCTTTTTCCTATATTTCTTCCATAAAACATTCCACAAGTAAGAGTAGACTATTCTCTACAAACTTTTATCTTTAGAAATAAACATTGCATGTTTTATATAAATGCAAAAAAAAATCATATCTGCTAATGATTTCTACATTCCAAACAAGAGAATAACAAATAGGGTGTGTCTATACTCTGCAGAATATAGACAAGTGTTCTACATATGATACTGTCTGCATCATACCTACTCCAAATTATATAATTTTGCAAAATGGTAAATCCTCTCTGTGACCCAAACTGGTGGGCTGCATTTATTATTAATAGCAGCAAGCCTGCTGTTGACGATTAAATCAACAGAAGAAGCAAAAGTCAAGAACAATTTGCTTCACAGAAATATCAGTTCAGTTCAGTTCGGTCTCTCAGTTGTGTCCCACTCTTTGTGACCCCATGGACTGCAGCACGCCAGGCTTCCCTATCATTCAGAAACTACCAGGGCTTACTCAAACTCTTGTCCATCAAGTTAGTGATGCCATCCAACCATCTCATCCTCTGTTGTCCCATTCTCCTGCCTTCATTCTTTCCCAGCATCAGGGTCTTTCCAATGAGTCAGTTCTTCGTATCAGGTGGCCAGAGTATTGGAATTTCAGCTTCTTACAATGAATATTGAGGACTGATCTGCTTCAGGATTGACTGATTTGATCTCCTTGCAGTCCAAGGGACTCTCAAGAGTCTTCTCCAACACCACAGTTCAAAAGAATCAATTCTTCAGTGCTCAGCTTTCTTTATAGCCCAACTCTCACATCCATACATGACTACTGGAAAAACCATAGCTTTGACTAGATGGACCTTTGTTGGTAAAATAAAGTAATGTCTCTGATTTTTAATAGGCTGTCTAGGTTGGCCATAGCTTTTCTTCCAATACACTGAGGCAAATTTAAAATTAAGTTACTTCTGTGATTCAGAACTCACCAGAACAGGAATGAAATACAATTAGGCAAGACATAATAAAATGCTATTTTCCAATTCAGCCTCCAATGGGAGATTTCTAGAAATCAGTCTATCTCAAATGTCCTCCAGATAAATTAGACTTATTCTAAGTGTTCTCTGAACTGTCTTGTGAGGTTTACATTCTTTCATCTCCTGTTTATGCTGTTGATTTGATGGCTCAAAGTGCCTCTAACATGTGATGTTCTCTAATTTAAATTAGGTTAGTCTCACTAACAATTAAGATGTCATCATTTTCCCCCCAGGTCAAATTCTCAGCCAGTCTGCCATTTTGTAATAAAGTTTACAATGAACTGCAGTATAGGTGTTTATTAAGAGAAGACAAATTGTTACCTCTTTTAAGGTACCACTGCCCATGTTTCCATGTCTTTGTGTTGGTGTGTGTGTCTGAGAGAGACAGAGAGAGAGAGATATCCAACTCTTTTTATTTCACCTCTTTTCCCTGGGGTTCTGAACCAAGTTTTGCATCAAAGAACAATCTAAGCTTGAGTAACTAAACTCTGCTTTACTCAAAAGTTTCTCCTCTCAGTGACCTTTTGAGTTTTATCTGGTTTTTGTAGTTCCCTTCTTAAGAATCAGTTTTTTGCAAAAATATTTCTTAGATCTTCAAGCACACAGGCCTCTGTTAAGTTCATGTTATGAGCTACTCTTCCTTCAAATCTACTACCCTGAGTCTGACTTTTTTTTATCAAATACAACAGGATGTCTAACTTTAAGTCCTGAAATTATTTTCTAGTAGATTAAGAATATTCCACTTGTATTTCACCACCTGTAGCAATTTTTTCCTCTGATTTTCAGAAAAAAATAAACTTAAAATGTAACTCTTTTTCCTTAACTCTTCAAGAAACCATGAAAACATTTTTGCATGTATTATTTTCTTCAGGTTTTGGGTGTTCTCACAAATTGTTTGATCAATGTGTCACTTGGAATTTCTCACCTTCATTTGCTTAGTCTAGCCTCTCTGTTTCAACTACACTGTAAAATGATCTTCCTCTAATTTCTCTGATTTTCTGTTTTAAAAGCACCTTTATTCTCAGACGACATTGAAAACACATTTGCCATCACAGTTTCACATATGGTTATCTGTATTTTTCACTCCTCACTTCAGCCTTTGCATATTTAAAGATTTATAAATAGTCTTATTAACATAAGACTTTCTACTCCAGATTTTCTTTCCTTTTAAAGTTAGAGCCTTGATGACCTGTTTAGTTTTTTTTTTCTTTCTTTTTTTGTTGGGGGTAAAAGGGAATTTTATTAGATAATATACAAAAAGTCAATACATAGAAAAAAATAATAAATTAGATTTCATCAAAATTAAGTACATTTGCTCTTCAAAAGACACTCTTAAGGAAATGAAAAAGCTAAACCAGACTGAGATAAAGTATTTGAAATGCATGTACTAAACAAAGTATTTAAAAATATATAAAGAATATTTCCAACTAAATAATAAGACAATTCAGTAAAAATGGACAAAATATTAGACATTTCACAGAAGAAGATACATAATTACATAAAAAGATAATCAGCTTCATTAGTCATGAGGAAAATTCCCAAAGAGATAGCTCACTATATCAAATGACCTTGTTTCTGCAGCATAAGAAAAATAAAGGCTTCAAAATTTTAGTTATTTTTTTTAATTTCCCTATCAGTTTTTGTAGGTGTGAAGAAAGTGTATACATATTATTTCTCATGAGTAAAAATCATGCACGTGTGCTAAATCACTTCAGTCATGTCTGATTCTTTGCGATTCTATGGATTGTAGCCCACCATGCTTTTCTGTCCGTGGGATTTTCCAGGCAAGAACACTGGACTGGAGTGGATTGCTGTGCTCTCCTCCATGGGATCTTCCCCATCCAGGGACTGAATCCACATCTCTTATGTCTCCTGTATTGGCAGGTGGGTTCTTTATCAGTAGCATCATCTGGAAAGCCTGTATAAACTGGATTCCCCACTTTGAAGGCAAAAACGATAGAATGTAGTATATCTCAAAAAATATTTTTACCTCTCTCATTATGTCCAAAGGGATTATCTTTCTTTTTGAGAAAATAAAAATCAGGACCATAGTTGATGTAAAAATTGCCTTTATTTCATATTTGCAAAAATAAGAGATTTTCCCTGGCGGTCCAATGAGTAAGACTTCCCCTTCCAAAGCAGGGGGTGTGCATTGAATCCCTGGTCAGGGAGCTAAGATTCCATGTGCCTCATGACCAAAAAATCAGAAAGCAAACAACAGAAGCAATATTATAACAAATTCAGTAAAGACTTTTTAAAAATTTAAAATATATACTACAAGTCCAATTCCTATACGGCAATATGGTCACACATATGGTTAGTTTTCTATTCTGTTTCTATTCTACTAGAAATAATTGCCACAGTCTCTTGGCATACCCACTTGTAATTCTTAATAATTTCTGAACATCTGTAAAACACCCTACTCCCTGTCTCCAGGCCCCACACCAGCTCTTATTTGTACACATCTTTAATCTCATGATGAAAACAATGATGTGAAATTTGCATTCAAAGACATCTAGCCTGCTTTGCTTTGAGACTCTCTTTAATGTCTAATTTGTCTCCTGTTGCTGAAAAAGAAGTTTGCCAAGAAGGAATATTTTGAAGGCAACATCAAGAGTGAATATACAGAGAAGACACAACAACTAAAATTCAGTCTTTTAGAGAGCAAAATTGAGGACTAAATACCTTTTATTTATTCATTCATTTTTGTGAAGCAATATTTAATATTTTTGGTCTTTGCATGGCANGGCAACATCAAGAGTGAATATATAGAGAAGACACAACAACTAAAATTCAGTCTTTTAGAGAGCAAAATTGAGGACTAAATACCTTTTATTTATTCATTCATTTTTGTGAAGCAATATTTAATACTTTTGGTCTTTGCATGGCACTCATCTATTTTTCCCCCCAATAAATTGGTGTCTGCTAGAGATAATGTTTTTCTATTGAGTCTCACATGAAAAAGAGTTTACAAGTGTACGTTTTAACAAAAGATGCTCCATGAAAAAGGCTTTCTTATCCTCACCTGTTAACCTACCAAATAAAATCAGAATTATCTTCTAGAGTGCTGCTGCTGCTGCTAAGTCACTTCAGTCGTGTCCGACTCTGTGTGACCCCATAGATGGCAGTCCACCAAAGTCCCCTGTCTCTGGGATTCTCCAGGCAAGAACAATGGAGTGGGTTGCCATTTCCTTCTCCAAGGCATGAAAGTGAAAAGTGAAAGGGATGTCGCTCAGTAAGTGTCCGACTCTTTGCGATCCCATGGACTGCAACCTACTAGGCTCCTCCATCCATGGGATTTGTCGGGCAAGAGTACTGGAGTGGGGTGCCATCTAGAGTGCTAGTTGATATGAAAAGTTAAAGCATAATAGTAATCTATGCTGATTTGGGATTTACATTGTAACCTATACTCTTTAGTGGATAGATGGGTCCTTTAAAAATGACAGACTGTAAAAATTTTGTTCAAAGTGTTGATATTCCTCTTTGAACTAACTGAAGAGATCTCAGCTGCATTTCAGAGAGTTCAACTCGGAGAAATTTCAGATGCTCTACACATATGGTAGAATCAGTTATAAAAGTCACTGCTGTGTGGGGCCTACTCAGTGTTGTTCCCTGGATAATGTGGTCCACAGGAGCCACATAATAAATGAATTCTCTGTCTACTCATTCTACTTCCTTTCTATAAATTTTAATTTCTTTCTGGGTAAAGAAAAACCTGTTCCATATGTCTGGGCAATGCTGCTTTAGAGGCATTCACACAGAGATAATAGGCATAGTTTTTTGGTATATCCCAGGAATTCCCAGTAACATGTAAACATCTGCAAAACACCCCCATTGTCATTGTCTCCAGGCCCCATGTTAGCACTTATTTGTCCACATCTTTAATCTATGATTAAACAACAATGTGATTGAAATATGAATTCAAAGACATTCTTCCTTGCTTTGCTTTGTCCTGGTCTTTGCAGTCTGTCTTGGGTACAAAGCACAGTAATTAAAGACACTGTTCTTCAGGATAGTTACAGTGTGTTGATGAAAATAAGAAACAAATGGAGTCATTTCAATCTTGTGGAGAAAACAAACTTCAGTGGAGGAAGAAATCTAACCCTTTGATAACTGCCTTTGCTGGAAATGAATTGGACTAATCCTTATGAGATAATGTTGAAGAAATGAAATAAAGACATTTTCTATCTTTTCATATCAACTCTTGCTCTAGTTTTTTTTTTTTATTGTTTCCAAACGTGAAAAAATGAAAGAGGAATTAAGCAAAAAAGAGAGCATAACTGAAGATGACCCTAAGTACAATATTTAAATAGAATTTCAACAAATAGATTATGAACTTTATGAGTATGGGCTACGGTATGGATAGCCATACCATATGGATTTTTTAGCAGTCATATATGGATGTGAGAGCTGGACCATGAAGAAGGCTGAACACCAAAGAATTGATGCTTTTGAACTGTGGTGTTGGAGAAGACTCTTGAGAATCCCTTGGACTGCAAGGAGATCAAACTAGTCAATCCTAAAGGAAATCGACCCTGAATTTTCATTGGAAGGACTTATGCTGAAGCTGAATCTGAAGCTCCAATATTTTGGTCACCTGCTGTGAAGAGCTGATTCATTGGAAAAGACCCTGATNCAAACTAGTCAATCCTAAAGGAAATCAACCCTGAATTTTCATTGGAAGGACTTATGCTGAAGCTGAATCTGAAGCTCCAATATTTTGGTCACCTGCTGTGAAGAGCTGATTCATTGGAAAAGACCCTGATTCTGGGAAAGATTGAAGGCAGGAGGAGAAGGGGACAACAGAGGACAAGATGGTTGGATGGCATTACTGATTCAATGGACATGAGTTTGAGCAAACTCTGGAAGATGGTAAAGGACAGAGAAACCTGGTATGCTGCAGTCCAGCAGGTGACAAAGAGTCAGGCACAGCTGAGCCACTAAACAACAACAAAATGAGTATGGAAGCCAAAGACTATGTCATTCATTGTTATTTTTCTAGCACTTAGCACAATGACTGATTTATAGATTAACAAGAATAATCACTTTCTTGAGTAATAGTGACAGCCACAGTTGTACTATGCTTATGTGTCTCTGTTGAGAGGTAATGCTCAACATTATATGATGATATGGGTAGTTTCATCATCTACATGGTGCAAATGAAGAAACTGAGGTTTATACAAGTTAATTTACTCAATACTTTCCATCTACTCAGTTGTGGAGTCAACTCTGTTTCCTTTTATGAACATCAAAATCAGTTCCATCTGATCATAAAACAAGTGTTTTTAGTTACCCATCTATACTACACAGATGATGAGACACAGTTGAACTGAAAAATACTAAAAGGTAAAAATATAAACAAATAAACAGAACTAGAATGTGTTGATCAAGTATTCATGGGAGTGGTGTTACAGGAAAAGAAAAAGTAAAGGGGAGTTCCAATTTTTGGTTTGGTTGGCTGACTGGATGATGAGTCTTTTCACTGAGTTAAAGGATGTAGAGGAAGCATAGGATTTCAGGGGGGAAAGAAACAATATTAGTGATGGAAAAGATAATTTAATTTTTGCCATTTGGGGGTTAATTTTCCTTTTAGACATCCAGAGAAAGAAACCATTAGCCCTAGGATGTGTGATATGGGGATCACCAAAAGAGTAAGATAAGGGAGATAGATTTATGTACCATCTGTATGTATAGTTGATTCTAGTCATTCAGAGTAGTTATGTTCTAGAATATTGCCACAAACATTGAATTAGCAAATACTGAGCCATTGCTCCTAGGAAATAAAGGGTTAGGTTCCCAAGAGTTGTCTTGTCACAGTATATTTTGTAATTCCACAATACGTAAATTTGTTTTGTATGTGTTTTCTTTAAAGACACCTCATTCAATATATATTTCTTATAAACAATTAACTACCCAAAAATATTAACCAAGAAAGGTCTAGTATTTTCCTGACCCAGGATAATGTTATCATAAGTATTTTTGGCTTTTAGTCTTACAGTAACACTGCACTTATTTATTTATTTTTTGGTTTTGTGATGGTTAATTTTGTGTGTCAACTTGGATGGGCCATAGTGCCTGGTCCCCAGATGTTTGGTCAAATGTCATTCTAGACGTTTCTGTGAATGTGGTTTTTCAGATGAGATGGACACAAATTGAATTTTGTTTAAAACAAAATGATACACCATGATATGGAAGGGCCTCATTCAGTCAATTGAAGACCTTATTAATACAACAATCTCGCTTTCTCCCCAAAGAGGGTATTCTGCCAGCAGAATGCTATTGGACTACAACTGCTATCTCCAACTGCCTCCCACTACATCAAATTTTGGACTTAACAACCCTCCACAATCATAAGAGCCAATTTCTTAAAACTAATCTTTCTGTCTGTTTATATACACATCCTATTGATTCTGTTTCTCTGAGTAACACTGTGACTAGGACCATTCTCACCTCATGGATTCACAGAGGTAGCGCTTTTCTATCATTTCTATGGCTTCCTCACACATGACAGATGTTATCTTAGTTCTTTTCAAAGCTGCCTTGCATATAGATTTGTCATTTATCTCTTACTTGGTCCGGATATACTGTATTATTGATTCATGAACACTNTATCAGAGAAATGCAAATCAAAACCACAATGTGGTACAATCTCACACTGGTCAGAATGGCTTCTATCAAAAAGTCCACAAAAAATAAATGCTGGAGAGGGTGCAGAGAAAAAGGAACCCTCTTACACTGTTGGTGGGAATGCAAACTAGTACAGCCACTATGGAGAACAGTGTGGAGATCCTTTAAAAGCTGTAAATAGAACTGCCATATAACCCAGAAATGCCACTGCTGGGCATACACACAGAGGAAACCAGAATTGAAAGAGACACGTGTACTCCAATGCTCACCGCACCACTGCTTACAACAGCCAGGATATGGAAGCANTTTAAAAGCTGTAAATAGAACTGCCATATAACCCAGAAATGCCACTGCTGGGCATACACACAGAGGAAACCAGAATTGAAAGAGACACGTGTACTCCAATGCTCACCGCACCACTGCTTACAACAGCCAGGATATGGAAGCAACCTGATGTCCACTGGCAGACAAATGGATAAGAAAGCTGTGGTACATATACACAATTGAATATTACTCAGCTATTAAAAATAATACATTTGAATCAGTTCTAATGAGGTGGATGAAACTGGAGCCTATTATA
This sequence comes from Raphicerus campestris, assembly GCA_006410735.1. Classification (NCBI taxonomy): domain Eukaryota; kingdom Metazoa; phylum Chordata; class Mammalia; order Artiodactyla; family Bovidae; genus Raphicerus; species Raphicerus campestris. Next base: position 205,681 of record SJYW01008021.1, on the reverse strand, counting down.
CAGAGTGAAGTCAGAAAGACAAACACCAATACAGTATATTAACGTGTAATATGGAATTTAGAAAGATGGTACTGATGCCCCTATATGTGAGACAGCAAAAGAGACACAGATAGAAAGAACAGACTTTCAGACTCTGTGGAAGAAGGTGAGGGTGGGATTATTTGAGAGAATAGGATTGAAACATATCTATTATCATATGTGAAATAGATGGCCAGTCCAGGTTTGAAGCATAATACAGGATGCTTGGGGCTGGTGCGTTGGGATAACCCTGAAGGATGAGATGGGGAGGAAGGTAGGAGGGGGGTTTAAAATGGGGAACACATGTACACCCATGGCTAATTCATGTAAATGTATGGCAAAAACCACCATAATATTGTAAAGTAATTAGCCTCCAATTAAAATATACTAATTACTTTTTTTTTAAAAGATTGCTATATGTAATTAATTCTGATCAAGAGAAAACAAACAAACAAAAATGAAAAACAGCAACACAGAGCACACAAAGCCAAGCCAATCACGTCTCTTTTGCAAACTTTAGAAACTGGTGCAATTTTAGAAACTTCAGATACAACCTAAAGACTTGTGTTGGACTCTGTCTCAGAAGATGTTCTTTCTCTGTTTATGAATAGTTAGTTTGTAATGCTTGAGGAGGAGAGATTACTAGAATGGCTTTTTTGCAACACAAATCTGATGAACTTTTAAATGAAGACATAAATCACTGTTAATTGTGCATTATTTCTGTTTATCCAACTCTCTCTTTTTATTAATTATTTTTCCAATTACTACTTTGCTAGCTTGGTAACTTGCTAAATTACATAGCATTTTCAAAAGTGTAATTATGAAGACTGGTAAGATATTACTAAACATATTTGTAAAAAAATTAGGCAAACCAGTAACTTTTCTTTCTCAATTTCTTGATATAAGAGAAGTGATGAACCTTAATGATCTCTAAGATCATTTCTAGCTGTAAAATTCTGACTTTTCTGCTAAACATGTAATCCCAATTCCATCTGTATTTTTAAAATAGACTTGAAATAGTACCTGTAAACTGCTGGACTTCATTTAGAAAAAGAACTGACAGCAAAATAACTCACAATGTCTCTAAATCACTGTAGATGTATCCACATGTCATTGAACATAAAAAAACTTTTTACATTAATATAAAATACTCATTGTGCTTATTTTACTATAAAATATACAACTGTAGAATTGTCTGAAATGCCACACCTGTTCTCAACACAGCAGCACACATGCTAAAATTGGAAATAATGTACGTTGTGTAAGAAAATTGGAGAAGGTAATGGCACCCCACTCCAGTCCTCTTGCCTGGAAAATCCCATGGATAGAGGACCCTGGTAGGCTGCAGTCCATGAGGTCGCTAAGAGTTAGATACAACTGAAACGACTTCACTTTCACTTTTCAGTTTCATGCATTGAAGAAGGAAATGGCAACCCACTCCAGTGTTCTTGCCTGGAGAATCCCAGGACAGAGGACCCTGGTAAGAGGCCATCTATGGGGTTGCACAGAGTTGGACACAACTGAAGCGACTTAGCAGCAGCAGCAGCACTATAAGAAAATTGGGCTGCACTGAATTTGTTCTCAAGAAATAAGAGTTGGAATGTTTTATTCCAATCACAAATAGCCGTTGCTGTCAAATATATGCAAAATACTTTTCCAACTACTATAGCAAATACATCCTCTAGGTTTCAAAAGACTTAAAAAATAATAGAAGGAATAATGCAAACATCTATTCAGTTCTAGTTTTTCTGCCTTTATTCATTCAACATTTGTTCATTTTTTAATATTTATGATTGTCCATGGAGCTTGCATTCTGTTCAGGGGTATGCAAAAAACAAAAAATTCACAGACAATTAACCAACTCTGACAATATTAGGCAGACAATCTAAAATAAGTTATGTGGTAAACAGTTTCAAGGCAGTTCCTTTAGAAGCAAAGACCTACTGAAGAGGTATGATTTAAGCTCAGACTGAATGTCAAAAGAAACAGCTTTTTGAAAACTGAGAAAAGGAGCATTTGAGGGAGAGTCAAATATTTTCTCTTTTTATATAAAGGAAAGGGAGGAAAAACAGAGGGAAATGGGTAAGACTTCACTCTAATTGATGCCATTTATTTCAGAATAAAAACTGATGAGTTGTGTAAATCTCCCTAGCCCAGTGACTTGTCTGGGACTGAAGGAAAGGAACTGACTTGTTTAATGCCTGATATGCTGATATGTACAAAAAAAAAAAAGTACAAAACACATACACACACACACACAACACACACACACACACACACACACACACACACACACAAACCAGTCTTCTTTGTCTTATTAAGATTTCAGGGAAGGTTTTTAACCCATAAGTAGTCTCCTAACTATGTGGAAGAAGAAACTAGGACCAGTGAGGTAGGGAAGTTGTTTGAAGAGTACTTAGTGCTGGATGAAGTTGGATTTGGAATGCTTGGAGGTTGGCCCCAGACCCATCCTTACTACTCCATCCTAGAATCCTGTCTGCTAATGGCAACCCACTCCAATGTTCTTGCCTGGAGAATCCCAGGGACGGCAAAGTCTGGTGGGCTGCCTTCTATGGAGTCGCACAGAGTCTGACACAACTGAAGCGACTTAGCAGCAGCAGCAGCAGCAGCTTCTTTATACCAGCTGGCCACGTTTTATTCAGTCTTTTCTTCTTGAAACTACTTGAAAAAAGCAATTTGTGAGTCTGTTACTTGCTTCTCCATTTGCTTTAACTCAAAGAGGGAAGAAACAACTGTTTGCTTCATATAATTTTTTTTAACTGAATATGCAATTAGCTTAGTAGAGGAGATATTTTTACTTAACAAGAAGGAGAAAAAAGAAAAAAAGAATCAGCATTGAATTCATAAGAAGACATTCTAAT